>CABHPR010100028.1:0-33755 GCA_902168415.1 Peromyscus melanophrys
TGTAATGCAGTGAACTCCTCCATCCCTTCCCTACTGTAATGCCCTGAACTCCCCCATCCCTTCCCTACTGCAATGGACTGAACCCTCTTGAATATGAGCCCAAATAAATCCTCCTTCATTTAAGTTTTCTGTCCTGTACTTTGTCACAACATTGAGCAAAGCATTATGCAAACATTACCTACTCTATAATCCTGTTAAGGCTCAAACTATTGGTCTGACAACATCATTATAAATATGTCAATTTTCTATTGTTCTGAATTAAATGATGTTGAATATTACCAAAGTAATTTATATCCACAGGAAGACAAATCAACAAAAACAGGGGGTGAGGGCGGAAGGCCCTGTAAAACTCATTGCTTTAGTTCCAGGGGAAAGAGCTAGGTGGAACTGCTGCTTTTCCTGCTCCTTTTCTCACTTGCCTAGTCTTTGGATGACACAGCAACATATTACATATATGGATATCATTCTAAAGTACAATTTCTCAAGAGTAGGAAAATTATTGTAGCTATGAGACTAATATTACATGACCTCCATCTCTTCATGAGGAGAATTCTGAAGGAAGCTTTGGTGCTCATGACTGCTTTTAACTCCATGGTCTGTGTGTTACCCCTAGGAGGTCTGTGTTTAATCTGTCAAGCATTTGTGAAACACCACAGACAGGGTGCCCATTGACCTGGATCGCTAAAACTGGCCCCATTCTGTTGGCTTTTTTACTTCACCCAGCAGGTCCCATACATCTGTGTCATGCCCTATGAACCATTCAGGCAGAGTACGCTCTTTGACTTCTGACCACCTGTGCCCCACACCTTTTCTGTGAAAGAACTATACGACAAGCTGGGAGATTAAGTCAAGTGTTCCTTTTTCATTCAGGTATATTGCCACCTGGGCTGAATGGCCCGTGGGTGCCTTAATTTGTAATCCTCATCACTATAACTTGTGTTGCTGACAAATTATTGTGACATTCTGTGCTGAAAGTAGTCCTGTTCTTCAGAAAGAAGGTATATCAACTCAATAAAACGTGGAACATTGTGCATACACATGGATAAACATACTAAACACTGCATTTGTTTTACATATTAATACCATTAACATTGTTTTTAATTTAGGATCTTTGATATTTTGGAAGACGTTTCAGAACTTTAAAAGTATGTTCAGTGTATTCCAGACCACTCCAGAGTAACACTTAGAGATTCTGCTGTGAGCAAGTTACACCACGACAGCCTGGAAAATGTCCATGAGAGTCAAAAACAAAAGAACCTCACTAACAAACATGAGGCTTTTTTTTTCCTTGCAAGAACCTGGCAAAGAAACTCAGATAAATATATAAGCAAGTACAACAGGGAGTGATGTTGTATAAATTCCAAATTAGACACATGAATAGTAACTAGCTTGGGTAAAGGAGATGAGGAAGTGGTTTCAGGAACAGCGTAATGTTGATCACAGTGGGATTAAGCAACATGAACCATCAAACAAAGAAAACACGAGCAAAAGTAAAATTGGTTCTGTTTAGGAAAGCAGCCCAGATGAACAGGCTATAACAATAAGACAAGTAAGCAAAAGTCACGGGACTGAGGCAGAAAAATACGAAAGAAGAAGGATTAACAGGAGTAGAGAGCGCCATGTGAACAAACTAAGATATAAACCAACGTGGTTGAAGTGATTTTTTTTTTTAATCAAGGAAATACATTTTTCATAGAAGATTTTAAAATGGCATTTTATCATTAGTTTTCTACAGTTCTTTGTCTAGGGGTAGGGCCACACGAGACCTCTGGTTCTGTGTCAGCGTATCTTTTGGTGTTGTCATTGTTCAGGTCTTATTTAGGCAGCCATTTGTTGAGGTATCATGGGGGAAGCTTCTCTGTCATTTCTAGGAAACATGATGTCACAGAGGACTTCCTGGTCCTCTGGATCTTTCACTCTTCCTGCCCCATCTTCTGAAACATTCCCAGAGCCTTAGATGTAGTAATTACGTTATAGACATCAGTTAGGGCTGGGCCCCCCACTATTGGTTAATCTCTGTGTTTTGACCAGTTGTGGGCTTCTATGACGGTTTGCTTCTGCAATAAAGAGAAGCTTCTCTGACAAAGGGTGAGAGCCGCACTTGGTTGTGGGTGTAAGAATACGTTTCCTAACATAGTTAGAAATTATAATGGTCTGGTCAAGTGGCAGCAGTGGGTCTTCCTCTATGAGCTATAACCTCACTGGGCCCAGGTAGTAGGCTAGGTTTCTAGTACCAGGCCTGATTTCTCTCCCGTTGATCAGACCTTAGGTCTACTTAGACAGCTGCTAGCAACCACCAAGATACAAGTGTCACTGTTCCTCTCTGTGTAAGGAAATAGGGACACAGGGTATTTAGTCAAGGTTGCCACCGTACAAAGGAAAGAAGACCTGGTACAAAGATAGGAAATCAGCTCCAGAGTCAAGCTGTACTCCTTAAACACACACAAAAAAGAGAAAGGCCATTGAGATTGCTCAGTAGGTAAAAGAGCTTGTCCCTGAAGCCCAGGGCCCACGTGACAGAAAGATAGAACCAGTTCCAGCAAGCTGTATTCCAATCCCACATGCATACCATGGCATTTGCACATACACACACACACACACACACACACACACACACACACACACACTCACACACACACACAAATAAACAAATAAATAAGTATGATGGAAAAAATAGGGAACTAAATGAAAAGCCAAGCAACTATGAAATGAATATTTACAATCACAAATTTTAAAACATCCATCGAGCTGTTATAAAGTCTGGAAGGACTATCATGTCATCATCATTAAGTATGATCTTTCTCTCAGGACTATAGTTATAACCAGTCTCATTTGTACTTATAACTAGTCAATGCTTATCTATAGTATTTTATTTTATTTTATTTTATTTTTTTTACATCTTTACATTATTTAATAAAAAGATTTACAATAGTATCTCTCCTTTACAAAGGGGACATAGGTAATAATTCCTTGAAAATAAAATGTGACATTCATGTTAAAGCTGCATCATCCTGATGGATGGAGTATGGTGAACGAACACCACAGCACATTCTGAGGGAAAAGACGCTCCTTAGACCTCCCCTGCTTTAAAGCTCCTCTTGGCATAGGCAGTGAAGACCAACCTCTGCTCATAGAAAACAGGGTTTCAAAAGCCTCAAATAAATGTCCCTCACTGTTTGATCTCAAACCCTGAAGACCTAACCTCCCAGCCTCATAACAGGGCCAACCCTGGCACCGTATCACATGGAGGAGTTGACCTCTGGACAGTGTTATTGCTTGAAGCATCCCTGCCAAGGCCTTCTGGGGACAGGTGAGGGGCAGAAGACAAGATGCTGTGTACACAGGAGCAAACAGGCGGCCACTTCCCCAGCCATCCACAAGCCCTCACACCACACGGCTCTTCACTGTGGAGTGGAAGACACAGCCGGTACCTGACTCTTCCGACACCCGCTGGACAGGCGAATGGTCAGTACTGCTCAGACGATCACATCACTAGCATGTTCACAGATCTTGGGGCTCAGTTTTTTTATTAATTCATCATGCTTCTTCTATAAGAAACTAGAGAAATTCAAACTACTGATAATATGCACAGAAAATAAGGAAGATGATTCCTCTCCTCTTAGCAAAACACTTAGGTACTTATAAGGAAGGGGAACTACAGAAGGAAGACCCAGCCTTGGCTGCCATGGTGACCTGTGGGGGTCGCCCTACCCACTCTAAGCAGCAGGGATAGCTCAAGCGCCAGGCCTAGACGGGCAGGCATGAAAGAGTATCTGGTCCAAGGATGGAGACAGCTGGGGCTGCTGGGATGGTGCTCAGTGGCGCAGCAGCATGGCTTCTCTGTTTCTGCAGGACCCTAACCAGAGCTGGTGGTACATTTTTCTCTGAATATCCTCCTTGCTCAGATAGTAACAATGGAACAAACACTCCATCGGAGTCCCGACAATGACCCAAAGGATTTTGCTTCCTGCTTCTTTTTTCCGTTTCATTGCCAGGGATCAAACCTAGGCCATCATTTTTAGAAGGCAGCTTTGCTCACCACCATACAACCAATACCACACTGAGCTTCACACATGGTAGGCAAGTTATTCCACCACAGAGTTAAATCCCCAAACCATGAATTCTGTCGTTTCCAAGCTATAGAAATCTTATTTTGGTGACATTATTATAACTGTCAAGAGTAAATTAAATAAAAAAAAGCAGATAATCATAGAAATTTGCAAAATAAATAAAAGTCCGAAGCCAGTACACAGGATGACCCCAGGTGGAAGTCAAGAGAAGCCAGCACGACCTCAGGAAGCCCGAAGATGGAGTTTAAGTAGCCTCTAGTGCCGCCACCAGGAAACACTCCTCTGCCTCAGGCTGAATCTCAGGTATTAAATCAGCTTCCAAGATAAGATCTGATTTAAACTTCTTGTGCTTCCAGAAATGATAAGAGGGCCAGACACTACAGGGGGCACCCACCTGTAATCCCAACATTTCATGGCTAAGGCAAGATGATCACTAGTTCAAAGCCAATCTGGGCTACATAATTAGGCCCGCCTCCAAATAAATAAATAAATTAAATTAAATTAAAGGATGCACGAGGCCTGACCCCTAAGACTGAAGAAAGAAAAAAAATAAAGATAAAAGAATGAAGAAAAAGGGCTGGGGATGGAACTCAATTTGCAGAATGCTTGCCTAGCATGCAAAGCTCTGAGTTGGAGCTGGGTGGTGGCACACACCTTTAAATCCCAGCACTGGAGAGGCAGAGGCAGGCAGATCTCTGTGAGTTCGAGGCCAGCCTGGTCTACAGAGCGAGATCCAGGACAGCCCTGGACTAGAGAGAAACCCTGTCTCAAAAAAAATAAAATAAAATAAAATAAAAAAAATAAAGTTCTGGGTTTGGTCCCTAACCCTGCAAAATCAGACCTGTTGGTGACACCTGTAACCTTAAATTTGGGAGGTGTAGGAAGGAAGATCAAAAGATCAGTTATCTTCAGCTACATTGTGAGTTCAAAGCTAGCCTAGGATACATAACACCCAGTCTTTAAAATAAAGAGGGAAAAGGAAAAAAAAATTTCTGTAACTTATCCTCACAACCTTTTTAGCTGGCCATGCAGACCTGTCTATAGTATTTTAAATTGACAACTTACATATTGGTCTAAAATATTAAAGGCACAATGACAAAAACAGAATTTATTATTCAAAGACTTCATTGATCATAAAAGGTAGAGAAAATACTTGCAAAATATTCATAAAATTGTGCTTTTAAACTGAAAGAAACATTTTAACTAATTAATTTTTTTCATTTTATTTTTGTTAATGCCTTGCATTTCTTTCAATTACAAAGCAATAGTTAAATGTTTCTGTAACATAAACTCAATTTCTGAATAATAGAAGAGTACCTTAGAAAGTGTCAGAGGGCAGTGTTTGAGATGAGACATAGCAGCAGTAATTCAAGAAAGGCTTCTGACAGAAAATGGTGCTTAAACTGGACAGCCTCTGAAAATGGACATTCTCTTTTAAGTCACTTTCTTAGATATATTTGGATTACATATCTGAAAACATTTTCTAATCCATGTTAGTTAGTGTATCAAGCCCTTCAGCATCTTGGCCTTGCCTATTTGGGTTACCACAAGTTTCTTTCTAAAAATTTATCTTATTGGGATTTCCAATACAGCAACACCAGAACCTAACCCTCCTCCAACAGCAAGACCTGAACATCACAAAATGGAAGAAGCAGAAGAAAGAAACCTTAAGAATAACATCATGAAGAGGCTAGATGCCTATAAAGAAGAAATCAAAATCGAAATTGAGGAACAGACAAACAAAAAATGGGAAGAATGCTATAAAAAAAAACTAGAAGAAAAGACAAATAAAGCAGAAGAAAACAATAAATCCCTGAAAGAAAACCATGAAAAAGCAATGAAACAGATGAGGGAAACAGTCCAAGACCTGAAAAGGGAAATAGAAAAAATGAAGAAGACACAAACAGAGGGAATGCTGGAAATAGAAAATTTGAGTAAATGAACAGAAACTACAGATGCAAATATAACAAACAGAATGCAAGAGATGGAAGAGCGGATCTCTGGCGTTCAAGATACGATAGAAGAAATAGATTCATCAGTCAAAGAAAACACTAAAGCCAACAAAGTCATGACCCAAAATGTCCAGGAAATTTGGGACACCATGAAAAGACCAAACCTATGAATAGTAGGGATAGAGGAAGGAGAAGAATACCAACTTAAAGGCACAGAAAATATATTCAACAAGATCATAGAAGAAAACTTTTCCAACTTAAAGAAGGAAATGCCTATGAAGATACAAGAAGCCTATAGAACACCAAACAGACTAGACCTTCCCAAAAAAAGTCCCCTCGCCACATAATAATTAAACTAAAAGTACAGAATAAAGAAACGATATTAAGAGCAGCAAAGGAAAAAGGCCAAGTGACTTATAAAGGCAAACCCATCAGAATAACACCCGATTTCTCAATGGAGACTTTGAAAGCCAGAAGGACCTGGACAGATGTAATGCAGACACTAAGAGACCATGGATGCCAGCCGAGACTAATATACCCAGCAAAACTTTCAATCATCATAGACGGAGTGAACAAGACATTCCTTGTTTCCTTTTACTGACTGGAATCAGTGTCTATTCGCAGCTGGCTTAGTTCTGCCTCAGAAGAAACAGTCACATCTTCCCAGTAAATGACCATTGGGAACTCTTATCATTACTTTAAGATAATAAAGTAGGAAGGGGACTCTCATCTAGCCTGTTGGCTAGTGCTTCTGTTATGAGACTGATAGCATAAATTTTTTGATGCATATTCCACAATGTTTACTAAGACCCTTGAATGAATTGGAAATTTCATGGTACAATTTTACTTTACATACCTGTACATTAATACAGACCTGGAATAAAATAGGCATTCAACTATTCTATGTATATTAAAATTATCAAGTTGTAGGCTTGTTTAGCATTTTCATAGAGCAGATTTATGTGACTGACACAACGATGGACTATATTCTGAAACTGTAAGCTAGAATAAACCCTTTCCCCTCTAAGTTGCCTACCGTCAGGATATTTTATCAGAGCAAAAGAAATGAAACGGGGACAAAAGTTTAGGTAATGTGGACAAAATCTGAGAAAAACACACAGCTGTTTTCATCATACTAAATATACTAAGTGGAGGCTTTCCTTAGAACAATAGTAATCTCTTACACATTTCTCTAAAATAACATACCACTTCCTGGTTGGATCTAGATAATAGTCCATAAAATAGAACCCATTCCTGACACTATTAAAGTGGCCAATCATTTGTGAAATTGACCCTAAAGCCTACAGAAAAATCCAATAATATTATTCTACTAAATGAACATAATATTAAAACTGTCACTAGTAACTTATTGCTCTACCCATGGATCAGATCATCTTGCAATTTTCATCAGAGAATCTTCTCCTTGTCATAGATTGCAAGTAACAGGAACCCTAATATAATCAACATGGACAGAATAAGGTTTGTGAATGCTCAGTCCTAAACATGACATACATACTACACTTTTCTTCCAAGGCTAAGGGTCCTTCACTGAAGAAGATGAGGAAGATTAAAAGAGCCAGAAGTGGTAAATGACTGCAAGAGAATAGTGTTTCCAGACACAACTAGGTAGCTACACATATAAACCCACAACAGTTGTGACAGCATACATATGACCTACATAAGCTCAAGCCAGATAAAATCCCAGCATGATTTGCTATATGTAATACAACATCCCACCCCTAGCTAAGGAGCTATTGGTATTATATAACTTCTGTGAGAGGGAGAGTCAGTTTTCTTTAAGAATGTGACCTCTTGTAGGTTTACTATACTCCAGGGAAGGCCCAACATTCAGGAGTATTTAGGTGACATAAATTGGACTCCACAGGTTTAAAATGAAATAACATAAAGTTGGGTCAATAAAGGGGTGAATATGGTCAAAGTACTTTGTATGAAATTCTCAAAGAATTAATAAAAATATTATTTAAAAATAATTACAAAAGCATTAAATCTGCCAATAAAACACTTAGTCAACTTTGTGACCCTCATCCAAAGGTAACAACCCATGACAAACTCTGTCTACAGAACTGTCACAGCCACATCACCGTAGTGACTAAGAAAAAAATGTCTTTAGTGGAGGTTGCAGCACAGACCTGTCATCCCAGCATCAGAGAGGAAGAGACTAGCAAATCTGAGATCAAAGTGGACACTGTAATAAAGCTCTAACTCATACTCTACATTAACTTGCTGAAACTTCCCCTTATCTCTATACTCGTCAAGTACCTTATGTTATTTGTTTAAATGTATAGTTCATCTTCAGGTGTTTATATCATCCTACATGATAGATTTTCTTTAGTCTTCCATGATGCCAAACACAGTACCTTACTTATTAGTAACTCAAGAAATACTTTAAAAACACATAATGTGGCTCTAAGCTCAGCAGTTAAGACCACTGACTATTCTTCCAAAGGACCTGGTTTCAATTTCCAGCCACCACAAGAAACTTACAACCATCTGTAACTCCAGTTCTAAGGGATCCAGTGCTTTCTTCTGGACCCCACAGGTACCAGGCACACATGTGGTAAACAGACATATATAAGCGAAACACCCATACACATAAAATAATAATAATAATAAAGAGTCCCCATCAAATAACATGAAATTATAAACAAATCACATAATGAATTTTAGTTGTGTAACATACATACCATTTTCCTCATAGAGTTTGGAGTACAAAGGGGAAGTCATTTACATAAAATACAGCAGATATGGTTTGGGGATTCCCTGGTGACTTACTTACACCCTCTAGGGCAAATGAGCAAAAAGGATTGAACTGTGGACAGGTTCTCAGACAAATAATAATTGGCCTGCACTGCATGGTGATTGCAGCAATCATAATCTGTCTGAGCTGCTCTGGTGTGAAGATTACCACAGCTTGTTCTTCTCATCTGTCCTTAGGCACTTGCTGGAAAAACTGATCAGGATTAAGATGGTGAATTGTGAGCTCCACATCTTTCCATTCTTGCCTGGAGACAGAATTCGGACACAATTGTGGTTCACTGCATTCCATGTCATCATCCTCTTCCTTTACTTTTGTTCTTCCTGTTGGTTGTTTTTGAAATGGCGTCACACTGTCCCATACAGGTCTGAAACTCATGAACTTCCTGTCTCTGCCTCCAAGGCGCTGGGGCTATAGACATGTGCAACCATGCTCAGCAAATATTTTACAGTTTTACATGCTATATGACAATTGATGAAAAAGTTTGAGATCCTTTGTTCACAGTCTGGAGATTGATATCAGAGCATCAAGCATCAAAGCACGCACTGACCTAACCCTATTTATGTCTTCAAAGCTGAAATTTTTATTTTTTATTTCTTGATTTCATAGGGGCATATGTAAAAATGCTTTCTTAATGTGAAAATGCTTTCTAAATTTTCACAACCCCCTAGTTTGAAATCTTTTCTTTTTTAAAATTGACTCTTGTATTTTCATCCTTCAGACTTAGATCTATTTTAAGAGTACTGAAAACTCTATGCTACCCTCACTCCAAATATTAAGAGATCAGCAATCAAGGAGGAAGAGAAGACAATTGTTCTAAATGCTGGCCTACATCAGCTAGGACATCTGTAGTCAGCATATTTACTTATTGTAGCTGGCCATTATACAATACTGTGGCTATTCCAGAAAAATACTCTAAGCACAACAGTAAAGTGAAAAACCCTTTTAAATTATACAAATAATTTTTGTTATCTGATTTCATTTAGTTTGGCTTGGTTTGGGCTTAGTTAATTGATTATTTCCTTATTTACATTCTTGTTTTTGACCAGAGCCTCATGTAACCCAACAGACATTGAGCTCCCAATCCATTACCTCTACCTACAAGTGCCAGATTACAGATGCATGCCAGCTTACTCATCTTGTGTCTGTAGTTTACTTTTATCTGAAGTATTTCAACTACAAAAGTTTTATCCACATCCAACCTCTCTACCCAGCCAGATCCTGCACACTTTGTGCCAGGTTCTAGCCAAGTGAGTCCAGCTGATCCTCCCCTCCACATATGCCCCTCAACTCCTAGATAGGCCAGGTCCTACATACAGTGCACCAGCATAGTCTGGCCACCACAGCCTGTGGTACCCCTGATCTCCAGGCTCTAGCAAGGACCCCACTATCTGCCAACAAACCAGAAGGCCCACCGTACACCACATCCAACCTCTCTGCTCACCTAGGACCTATACATGTTGTGACAGAGTCTAGACTGATCCTCCCATCCATTCACCCTCTCAAAGCTCTAGCTCTATCCCCAAAATTTAGGCTTTGACAAAAATGCACAAGCTACATGCTATTTCATCCCCTCAAATCCACCATATTACATTCCACCCAAGCCAATCTTCAATCTCAACCTGGTCCACACATCCTGTGGGCTGTATTACTCTGTCCATATCTGACAGAACAAATAAAAATCCACATGCCCAGATCTCATCACAAATATATAAATAATATGAAATATCAAGGCAATATTCTGCCCCCCCCACGCACACACACAAACCCACAAGTTCTATAGAAATATTCTCAAATAATAATTGCCTAGAGGTACCCCAGGACATAGAATTTAAAAGAACAATCATAAATTTCATCAAAGAATTCAAAGAGTTTAAAGAATACAGAAAGAAACAGCTTAATGAAATTGAGGAGGAAGAACTTATTGAGAATAAACACCTAAGTGATTGCCATAAAAACACAAACAAAAGGTTGATAAAGACAATAAAGGAAATCCAGGACTTAAAATCAGAATCCAATACAGAGAAAAAAAACCATTGAATTCAAGCTGAAATGAAGATGAAATTGAAAAAAATCAATAATTCAACTAGAAAACAAGAAGCTGTATAAAGAGAATGAATTGAACAAAATAGAATATAAAGACTCAAATAAAATAGAACCAGACATAGACCAAACAAGAAAAGAATACAGAGAACTGAAAACACACACAAAGAGAAAAGGAACATTCAGAAAATGTGAGCTAATGCAAAAAGATCAGACCTTAGAATAATAGGAAGAGATGTAGGAGAATTTAAGGTCAATGGCATAGAGCCAATCATTAATAGACAAATTTCTAGATTCAGAGAACAACAACTTAATTAGACTCATAACAAACAAGGAGATTTAAACAGTAATAAAAAGCCTTCCAGATTAAAAAATAATTCAGACCCAGGTGAATTCACAGCAGAACTATATCAGGCTTTCAAAGAAGGTCTACAGTCATTACATACTAAATTATTCAAAAATTATACACTGAAGAAGCACTACCATACTACTATGATGCCAATATTATTCTAAATATCCAAATGAAGTAAAACATAATAAAGAAAACTACAAGCCAATATCCTTAATGAATACGAATTTGAAACCCTATAAAAAAAGAAAATGTTTGCAAACTGAATGCAGACATACACTAAAAAATTATCCACCATGACCAAGTTGACTTTATCAGGAAGATGTAGAAACAGGTCAATATTTGCAAGTTAATAAATGTAATAATTCATGTAAATAGATTAAAACTGAAAATTACATGATCATCTCAATATATGCAGAAAAACGTTTTGCTAAAACAACATGCCTTCATGGTAAAAGTGCTAAAGAGAAAGTCTCGAGGGAATATACTTCTCTGTAATAAAAGCTATGTATGAGAACCCCACAGACAACCTCATCCTCAGTGGAGAAAAACTCCAGGGAATACAACTGAAATCAGCAACAGGACAGGGCTCTATGATGCCTGCTCCTCTTCAATACTGCGCTTGAAGCACTGTCTGAAGCAACAAGGCAGGAGAAGGAAAATAAAAGGATGCAAGCAGAAAAGGAGAGAAACTATCCATATTTGCAAACAGTATAATATCATACATAAGAGATCCAAAAAAATACCAGAAAACCTCTAAAAATGATCAACAGTTTCAGTAAATGGGCAGAATACAGAATCAACCTACAAAAATCAGTGGCTTTTCTATACACCACCAACAAACACACAAGGAAAGAGATCAGGGACAAAATCCCATTTACAAAAGCCTCAAATTAAATAGAATACCTAGGAACAAACCTACCCAGGGAGGTGAAAGAGTATCACAGAACACCGAAACCAAGCAAAATATAAAGAATAAGTGACATCGTGGTGCTCAGCTCCAACTGATGTATCTGCAACACAACACAGCACCTGCACCTACGTCTCAAGAACATCACAGAAGAGCGGGCAGAAAGATTGTAAGAGCCAAAGGAATGGGAAGCCCGCTGTAAGATTGTGTCTCCTATAAATGTAAGGGAAATCATACACATGAAGTCTCAACACAACATAGCTGCCTAAACAAGAGCTAAGCAAGGACACCACCAACAGACACACTGATATGGAAGGAGGAAATCCCATGGGGCCCCAACCCTAAACAAGGGGCAACAAGAAGCTAAGTAGGTCTGAGAGCAGGAGAACATCTTCTCCAGGGAAGAGCCTCACCAATTAGTTATCCAATGCCACATGATCATCCCTGAAATCATACACATACAAGTAACTGTATACAGACTGAGCAGGTTGTATTAGTATATTTAGGATAATACATATATGTTAAATACATAATAATACATACATATGAAATTAAAAATTAAGGAAAAGGGGCCTATAAATTTGACAGAGAACAAGAGGAGAGGATTGGAGAGAGAAGAAAAAAGGTAGGAAATGATGTAATTATATTTTAATTTCAAAAAGTATTAACCAAAAAAGTTTTATTCTAACTCCAATATGTTTGTTGAATATATAATAGAAAAAAAACATATAAATATATAGGAGATAAATTTCATTTTGACTGACAGGCCAATTGACACACTTTAAACATTATTGCAAAAGTTTAACATTATGGAAAGTAAAATTTAAATTCTCATTATAAAGGCACTACCATAAAATGAATGAATAAATATCAAATTCTGTCAGTACTTCATAATACTCTTTTGTATCATAAAACTATTATTTCATTCCCTGTCTCAGTTGATAAAACCCTCGCCCTACACAGTTTCTGGACAATCCTTTCTTCAGACCACCATCAGCAGCAACCACTCCTGGGTTCCTTTCTTTGATGCAGATGACGCAGGAAAGAAAGACCACAAGCTCAGAAGTGGCTCATAGAGCACACTGCACAGCTCTGCTTCTGAACTTTTCCAAGAGACAGAAAGCAACTGAATGTCTCCAAGGCTTTATTAGAAGGTTTTATAAGTCTAGACAAAAACCAGCACAGAGACTGCTTACAAGGCTGTAACTATAGAACAAAAGTGTATACAGCATGCTCTCTAAGAGAGCCAATAACTCCAGATAAACTCCCGATTTACAGATCATTTATTTGTTTGTAACTTCACTTTGATTCCAAACACATTTAGTCCTGAACTTAAGTTCACTAAATCTGAATGTTTCAGTATACTAGCTGGTTAAAAAGTAAAAGAAGATTGGCACCATTAACTCCATATTATATTTATTCCATTTGTAGTCTAGTATCAATAATAATAGCTTTCTATATTTTCCTTTTATTTTTTTACAAATTTAATAAATTTATCACTTAAGCCATCTATTATACAGAAGTAACATTTTAAATGTTATACATATATTCAGAATATTTATTTTAATAAAACAGTCTACAACAACCAAGACTTCCTTATAGATAACTAATTATTATAATATTTTTGTTATTATTATTTGACTATTCAGATTTGTGCTAAATCAGTGTACTCGGCTTTTAGTGAACTTCAGTGCAATTCTGTAGGCTATATCTGTAATTCAGATGATACTATTGACTGTAGTAATGTTCAACTAAGTTATCAGAAAAAATGATGAGATTTATAACAAGACAAATGGCAGACATCAACCAAAGCTAGCTTAGGTAGATAATAATGGCTCAATATAAGGTTGCCAAAATTATCTTGAAATAATTCAGTATCAGAAATTTCTAAATACAGGAAATACTAAGTTTCCAAACTCTTCAATAGCTTAGGCATCTTCTATGTGACAACTTCAATTATCTTGCCTTTCAGCATATTAAACTGGTTTCTTTAGAGAACAGATGAATTACAATCTTCCTTGTTACCAGTTTAATTTGTTTTTTATTCTAATATTATGGAAAACTTACTGTTGATGCACAGATATGCTCAATCTTCGTCTAATAAATTATAAACAAAGGTAATACTAAAGTCACATTCTGTCTAAATCTGGCTTGGCAGTGTGATGTAGGGAAGAATGTCCCTACAGACCGCAGGTCATTTGAGGAAATGAGGAGCCATGGTAAACTGAGGAAGGCACCTTGTGCAAAACCGAATGACTTAATTTTAAACATTATTGTATTTCATAAACAAATTATTGAAAGAATTCTCATAGTTATTTTGAAAGCTCTCCTACATACCCTTTTCCCAGTACTGGAAGGCTACAAATATGAAATAAGAATCACTTACAATGGGATGTTTGAAGTACTTTTGAATTTCTATAATTAGCTCATGTCTACTATAATTATTATCATATACAATTGTCATATATTTATGGTACATAATTCATTTACTAACTAAAATATATATTTAATATATGCATCATATATGTAACATATAGTAGATGGATAGGTAGATGATAGATGGACATTGTACATATTGAAACGTGTTCAAATTTATTAGCCATAGGCTTGGGAGACTAAGTAAGCAACAATAAGGGTAAGATATTTTAAAAGTCAGAGATCACTATTTTAGTGAGTAGTGTGTCTTGTTTTATATTTCTGGTATAGACACAAAGAAACTGAAAAGTGGATCCAAAAATTCTAAATGATCAAAAGGCAATTGTAGGTGAGTCATCAACTATTTTGTGTGTTCTGTTAAATTACTAGAATGTGTATCTTTATGGAAGCACCAAGGGTAAGGAAAGTTGCATCTTTGGAGAACTGGAGAGAATAGTCCCACTCTTCCAGTCATAACTGAAGTCACATCATGTCCCTCTCTGACTCAAATCTACTAAGTTTTCACATCAAAGACTGAAAAAACAAAATCGCTCAATGGTCTCAAAAGTCCATCAAACATGTTCTTCCCTCCTGGCTTTGTGAACGGATCTAGAATTTTCCCTCACCAGCCCTTTCTCTGACGTACTTCTCACCTCATCGTCCTTCAGACATCATGGGACATTCTCTACCTGCTGTTCCACTGTGCTGACTAGTTTCATTCCACTTTCACAAGCTAGAGTCATCAGAGAGCAGGGTACCCCAGTTGAGAAATGCCTCTGTAAGATCTGGCTGTAGGGCATTTTCTTAATTAGTGATTTTCATAATTAGCCCATTATGAGTAGTGCCATCGCTGGGCTACTGGTCCTGGGTTCTATAAGAAAGCAAGCTGGGTAAGCCACCCCTCCATGGCCTCTGCATCAGCTCCTGCCTCCAGGTTCCTGCCCTGCTTGAATTCCTGTCCTGATTTCCTTTGATGATGAAATAAGATGTGGAAGCATAAGCTGAATAATCCTTTCCTCCCCATATTTCTTTGATCATGGTATTTCATCACAGCAATGGCAACCCTACATATGACATCCAGCTATCTGGAATTCTCCTCAGATGTTTCATGGTCCTTTTCTTACCATCACTAAACCTAAAACAGCAACACTCCCTCTATATCCCAGCCTTATCTATCCCATCTACATTATCTGCCTCAATATCTTAGCTACCACATACTCACATTGAAGCACTAAGAATACAGATAGACTCATTGACAAATAAATTGAGACATCAGTGAAACATTTTTGATGGCACAGAGCCTGGGGAGGTCAAAAATTATGTTAGGAGAACATTAAAAAGTATTGGATTCTAATTTATCTGGGACAACCAATGAGTAATCTAACTTAAAGTTGGTGGAGTCAGATTTACATCAGATGGCAATGATGTAGGTGGTTGGCAAGTTTTTAGGGGTCCAAAATTTATTTCGACAGGCAATGGAATGTATGGTGCTTGGAGTCAGAAGAACAAAGTTCAAATATTAGTGTTGCTACATCATTGTTACAATGTTGTGAAAGGTTATGAAGTAAGTAATCCATGAGATGCTAACAATAGATATTTAAATATAATAAGGGGCAAATGAACAGGCTTCTTCAGTTGCCTGTACTTTTTTACCAGAGAGAAATAATGGAACTTTTTATCATACTTATTTAGTAGTAAGTAGATATACATATCTCTCTCTGTGTGTATAAACACTATGAAAGAAAAGCCATTTTATGGGTTATATTGTCCTCTGTAATCAATAAAAGAATAAGGTAAACACACAACTGAACAAATATTATTATGTTAGTCAGATTCCATCACTGCAATGAAGTGTCTATGGACATCAATTTAAAGAAGGAAAGATTGACTTTTGCTCAAGGTTTCGGAGATTTTAGTGCATGTTGGACTGGCTCCGTTTCTACAAGTCTGTGGAAAAGCAGTTATCACAGCAAGAAGCAGGCACGGGAGCAAAGTGGTTTACCTCATGGTTGACAGGAAATCAGAGGGAGAAAAAGGAGCCAGGGACAAGATACAGTTTCCCAAGTACACACTCCCCAGGGACTCACTCTCTTCACCTTGGTCCTATCCCTGAAATTTCTATCACACCTAATGAAATTATTAAAATTATCGAAGTATTAATCCATGGTTGAGACCAGAGCTCTCATGACCTAATCATTTCCTTAAAGCCCATCATTTGACAACCAAGCTTTTAACACTTGGTCTTTGGGGGATTGTCTGGATCTCAATCTTAATAATTCCATGTAGAACCTAGTATAGTTAAACACATTAATGTTTACAACTCTAATCATAATATAGTTGTAAAAGTACAATAAACAGGAAATAACTTTAATCATAATAAGTGGTAATAACAAATATGTATTGAGGATCACCATGTACTGATCACTGAACTAAGAATTTTGCAGCACTATCTCAGAATAATTACCTTAATTATAGAGAAAATGATTACTATCACGCTAATTATGCAGATGAAGACAGTGAAGGGGTATGTCTGGATTTCATGTATCTAAGAAATGCTTAGTGGCAGGAACTGATTGATGTTTATCAGCTGGCACTTTACACACTCATATTCACATTATGACTCTAAACCCATAGCTATGTATACTTTATGTTCATGCAATTTCTGTTTTTTCTTTAAAAGCATAATTTTTTAAAGGTATATAATTACTTGCTAGGGTCAAAACTATCCAAAACATTAGATTTTTTCACACATTAAAAAATACTACCACGAGTTGATTCTAAAAACTATATAGTCAGGAATATTTGTGCAAATACAAAATAGCAAAATATATCAAGATAGTGCGGATTGGAGAGATGGCCCAGTAGTTAAGAGCACTCATTGGTGTGGCAAATAATTGGGTTCAGTTTCCAGCACCCATAAGATGGCTCATAACCATCTATAACTGTAGTTCCAGGAAATCTGATATTCTTTCTGACCTCTGCGGGCATCAAACACACATGTGGTATACACACATACATGGAGGAAAAATACTAATATGCAAAAGTAAATAAATATAAAAAATAATTTAAAGATATAGCCTCAAAAGTATTCATAAATTTTATTACATATATGCTTCCAATGAATCTGCAGATTAAAGTTCTGAGTGACTCTGGTCCAGCTGTCCATTACAGATCCCAGATGTTCATTGAACCTCTCTTTCCCCTGGGATTAAAAGCACCACTTAATCAAGCAAAGTCCCTGGGCACTGAGAACATGCTGTCGCCGCGCCCCCCCCCCCCCCCCCCCCCCCGCAAAAGCATAAATATATGCATACAAATCCCTTCCTAGATTTAAGTGGGGTTGGCCTGTCAGTACAAGTGGGCTTTCTACTACCCCAGACTCTACAAAATAGGTGATGAGGGGATTAATTGCCCAAGCCTTGGAAGTTACAGTTTGATCTCTTCTTACACTTAAATATAAGGCAAAGAAAACCTGCAGAAAATCTATACAAGTAAGGTTGAAAGTCAAGGTCTAAAATATTGTGGGATCACTATTTTGATTTCTTTTATGATCTAAAAGCTCATCTGTTCTATGAAAGGCTTTTCAGTTTTACAAACATGAGCATTTTATTTAGATGTTATTTCTAACTTCAATATTAACAGTAAGAAATTTATTAATGCTTTTAAGGGAGTGAGTAAACTCTTCAGAAAATATCCATCTTAACTATCTCTTACACGTTCAGCAGGACATATGTCTTCTGTGTCAGAACTATAAAAAGAATCAAGAAGGGCTGGAGAGATGGCTCAGGGGTTAGGAGCACTGTCTGCTCTTCCAGAGGTCCTGAGTTCAATTCCCAGCAACCACATGGTGGCTCACAACCATCTATAGTGAGATCTAATGCCCTCTTCTGGCATATGGCAGACTTACAGAAAGAATATTGTTTACATAATAAATAAAAAAATTTAAAAAAAAAGAATCAAGACGATTTTGGCAAAGAAAAAAATAGGGTTGGAAGAAGATGAGAATACAGGTATTATTTCTCCACTTAGCATACTACTTATTGGCACTGTGGCCCTAAAATTTTCATTTTCATTTGAAAATGAGAAGCTAAAGAAACAACTCCAAAGTAATCAATGTTGTGAGATAAGATGTGAAAGACAGGACAACCAAGATTGGCTATGGCCCCAAAAGTATGGATGGTGTTTCCTAACCACGGCTACAAAAGCAGAAATGTTCAGTCGCATGCACTGACCCTGATGTCCTTGAAAGTGTAGGAAATGGGTTCAAGCAGAGAAGATAGCTTTGGGCCATGAGAGGAGGTAGCACAGAAACAACACTGGAAACCACTGTCTTCAGCCAGTGGTCAGTAATCACGAGGAACTGCAGGTTGTAACTACTAAAAATAAGTGGAGATTTTTGCTAATTAAACACGAAGCAATTAAACATTCTTAAGTATTTTAATCCAAAGAAGTTTACTCTATCATGGTTTATGTTATGAAAAAATTTTTAACTGATTTCTATGTTGATATACATATATCATATATGTCTACACATGTGGGTTTGTGTGCGTGTGAGAGAGAGAGAGAGAAAGAGAGGAACAAGGGCACTTCTTGGCAAGAAAGTTTACATGGAGGAGGGAGGAGATTCTAAGGTAATGGGGGAAAATGACTAAAATTTATTATATAAGTGTATAAAGCTGTCAAGGAACCTTTTCTATCTTTTAAATGGAAGGGGTGCTGGGGTTACTTGGTGAACACAAGGTAGAGGTGCCAACCCAGCAGAAATGAGTAATTCCTGGTACAGGGTATCACAATTACTTACAATGCTACAATAGTGGTACAGGACAGATTATTAGGAGGGAACAGGGATTTGGTAATCAAGTGGCTGACATGTGATCACCATTTCAACAACAGAAATGATGAGTGTAGGGGAAACAGAGGAAAATTGTCCCGTTTGTATCATAAAGATGGCAAAATGGAGGGTATGGGAGCCTGAGAGACTTCATCTATCAATTTAAGAGTTATGGAAACGCATGAATCTTCTATGTTGATTTGAACATAATCCCTGAGGAAAGAGCATGGCCGTATGGTTTTGCTTTGGCTCTTTCAACAAACCAAGAACCCAATTAAAGCAACGCAAAGATTTTCCATCTTACAGATCCTAGGATCAATGGGTCTTTCAGTGGTAAAAATCAAGGTGTGTTAGCACGATAGGGCTGTGCCCTTCTCATGGACTAAAGGGGAGATTATATTTCCTTGCATTTACAATTTCTAGAGACAGCCAATATTGCCTAGTTTAGAGCTCCTTCCTCCACCTTGAAAGCCCCTCACATCTCTCTTTCTGACCCTGATCTCAAGCTCTGCTCTTTGATTTACCAGGAGTTTGACAATCGGCTGCCTGAATAGTTCCAGATAATCTCTACATCTCAAGATCATTAATCACACCAGAAAACCTCTTTTTGAGTGTAAAGTAACAGATATGTGGAAGCCATCCTTTTTCAACCTACCGAAATGACTAAAGGAAAAGCCCCAAATCTGATTATGTAGGATACAAAATTACAAATCGAGTTAAGTGCCTGATTTATTCAATCACCCCACCAAGAAGAGGCAGCTGCTGACAAGGAATAGGACTGTCAACCTTGGAATGGGAAACATATTCTGCCCCCATCCAATCCGTCTTTGCCAGTAGCAGCCCTTTCCTCTCTGGTCTAAGAAAATTGCTTTCCTCTTGTTAAAACTTCTCATTAGTTGTGCCCAGAGTCCTCTTTTACTTTATTTTATTTTTTATTTTACGTACCAACCACTGTTCCCCCTCCCTTCCATTCCCCCCCTCTCCCCATCCCACCCCACATTCACACCTCACTGGGGATAAGGCCTCTCTTGGGGAGTCAACACCAGCTGACATATCAAGTTGGGGCAGGACTGCACCCCTTCCCCCTGCATCAAGGCTGAGCAAAGTATCCTACCATAGGGAATGGGTTCTAAAAAGCCAGTTTGTGCACTTGGGATGAGTCTTGGTCCCACTCAAGGGGTCCCACAAACAGATTAAGCCACACAACTGTCACCCACATTCATTGAACCTAGCACGGTCCCATGCAGGCTCCTTAGCTGTCAGTCCAGAGTCCATGAGCTACCACTAGCTGGGGTCAGCTGTCTCTGTGTTTTTTCCCATCATGATCTTGACCCCCTTGCTCCTATAGTCCCTCCTCCCTCCCTTCAACAGAACTCCAGGGACTCGGCCAAGTGCTTGGCTGTGAGTCTCTGCATCTGCTTCCATCAGTCACTAGATGTAGGTTCTATGATGACAATTAGGGTAGTCACCAATCTGATTACAGCGGAAGGCCAGTTCAGGCATTCTCTCCACTACTGCTAGGAGTCTTAGCTGGGGTCATCCTTGTGGGTTCCTGGGGATTTGCCTAGCACCAGGATTCCCCCTAACCCCATACTGACTCACTTTGTCAAAGTATCTTTCATTGCTCTCCCTCTCCATCCCTCCTCAAACTCGGCCATCTGGATCCCTCATGTTCCCACCCCCCATCTCCTCCTATCTATCCCCCCATCCCAGTTTACCCAGGAGATCTTAGCCCTTTCCCCTTCCTGGGGTGATCCATGCATGTCCTTCTTAAGGTCTTCCTCTTTATCTAGCTTCTCCAGATTTGTGGATTGTAGCCTGGTAATCCTTTGCTTTGCATCTAATATCCACTTATGAGTGAGTACATACCGTGTTTGTCCTTCTGGGGCTGGGTTACCTCACTCAAGATGATTTTTTTTCTAGTTCCATCCATTTGCCTACAAATTTCATGATATCATTGTTTTTTACCACTGTGTAATACTCCATTGTGTAAATGTACCACATTTTCTTCACCCATTCTTCTGTTGAGGGGCATCTAAGCTGTTTCCAGGTTCAGGCTACTATAAATAATGCTGCTAAGAACATAGTTAAGCAAATGTCCTTGTGGTGTGGTTGAGCATATTTTGGGTATATGCTCAGGATTGGTATTGTTGAGTCGTGAAGTAGGTTGATTCCCAATTTTCTGAGATACTGCCATACTGATTTCCAGGGTGGCTGTACAAGTTTTTAATCCTACCAGCAGTGGAAGAGTGTTTCCCTTTCACAGTCCTCTTTATTTTTGTTTATGTGTGTGTGTGTGTGTGTGTGTGTGTGTGTGTGTGTGTGTGTGCATGCGTATACACCTTTGTGTGTATATATGCACATACATGTAAGTGGAGCTGTTGTGACAGGTGCTTGTGAAAGTGTGGTAAGTACTAGGAACCAAACTCCATTATTCTCCAGCAACAGCAAGCAATATGAAACCCTGAGTCATCCTGCCAGTTCCCAATCCCCTTTTTAGATGGAAGATATAGTCAATTTTTATTCAGAGTCTACCTGTTCTCACTGCCTGTTTTCGTGTTCTATTACTGTGAAAAGACACCATGACTAAAGCAACTTGTATAAAAGAAAGCGTTTAACTGTGGGCTTGCTTAGATTTTCGGAGATGAGTCCATTATCATCATGGTTGGGAGCATGACGGCAAGCAGGCAGGCAGGTATGGTTCTGGAAAAGTAGCTGAGAGTTACATTTGACCCATAGTCAGCAGTCAAAAAGAGAAAGACAGACTGGACCTGTTAGGGGCTTTTGAAACCACAAAGCCCACTCTGAGTGACATACTTTCTCCAAGAAGCCCACACCTACTCCAACAAGGACATGCCTCCTAATCCTTCTAATCCTTTTAACAGTTCTACTTCCTGGTCACTAAGCATTTAAATATAGGAGCTGATGTGGGCCATTCTTTTCAAATCACCACCGTGCCTTTAGTTTTATAAAAAGAATCAGACCTCAGACTGTTCTATAGGGCAAAAGGATTCCTCATCTACTCCAGCTAGGAAAAGGCAGGTCATACGTCAAAAGGTCTCAAAGGCCTTGCAATATATACCTAAGAAAATCTGAAGAGTACATGGTTGGATGGATTCTGATGGTAATAGATCAAATACAACGAAATACATGCTCATAACTGCTTAGATTTAGCCAAATATTTTCTTATTGTGGTTTTTGACTTAACAAGGGTTTGAAAGAAAGTAAACTTGACTAACAAAAGTGCAGTCAACAATGGCCTCTAGTCCAGTGGCTGAGATGGTGGAATTCCCCTGGGAAGTTACATCTATGTAGGAGGAAATCAAAATGCTTATGAAGACTGCAGGTTGAAGTCAATCAGTTCCATGAGATGTATTCAGCAACTATTAACACTGTGCACTGAGATTTTTAAGGATATTCACTTCAATGAAGACAATGGGAAATATATAGATGTGAGAGAACTACAGACAACTTCAAAAGCCCAGTAGGGACTGACTTTTGAAGATGCTAACAAGGAACGGTGTTGCAAAACTGGGATCACTGATTGCAGTAGACAAAAGGAAACTCTAGAAACCACATAGCATCATTGTTATGTGCAGAATATATTTGCCTCCCACCCAGTAAATCATACATTAAATCCCTAATCCCTAAAATTAGTCACTATAAAATGAAGCCTCAGTGAGGTAATTGGGTTAGATAATGTCATGGAGATCAAATCTCCACTATCTTATAGGGATTACAATCCGTAAAACAAAAGGAAAAGAGTCATCAGTCTCTCTTTGTCACTTGTGAACACGGTGATGACAATGGCCTTGTGCATGCAAGCTAGAAAGCCCTTGTAGAGAACTGGATCTGCCCAACCTAGCAGTTCACATCTGTTGTCCCAACATTCAAGTGACTGAAGCAGGTGGGGTTTTTATAGTTCTCAGCCTGAGCAGACCAGGACAAGCATCTTATCTTCAATGATGAATTGGGCATAATCAATAAAAGGATAAATGGTGATCTTCAAGGATCTGTGATTGTGGCTACTTGCTCTTTCAGAATGAAATATGCAAGGAAGCAAATAACAAAACTGTCTTTCTGTGTAAGGTCAACATCATCCCCTGTCCCACAACATACACATACTAACAAACCTGTTGTGAAATATTTGTACACCGTGTGAAGATGTGTTGCTGTGATTGGTGTAAAAAAAAAACCTGAATGACCAATAGCTAGGCAGGGGAGAATAGGTGGGACTTTCAGGCAGAGAGAGAGAAACTGAGAGGAGGAATCTAGGCACTCAGTTTCACCAGTAGACTCTGAGCAAGTCAGATGTGCTGTACTAAAAGGAAGTAACTAAGCCACATGACAGAACACAGATTTTAAAAAATATGGGTTAATTAAGTTATAAGAGACAGCCGGGGAAAAGCCTAAGCTAAGGCCAAGTTTTCATACCTAATAAAAGTCTCTGTGTCATTATTTGGGGGCTGATCTAAAGATAGTCTGACAAAAAAGTATTGCTACACAAACCTCTAGACTGAGACCCAGTCACAGATGATGTTTATTGTAGCACCACTCAGGCAGCTCTTGTGGGTCTCTTTGAATATTCATGTATTTTAGTAATATATTTTCTTATCATAAGTACTTTATAACATTTATGAAGTACATTAAGTGGCCTTTTTTCTCAAAGGTGTGTGTGTGTGTGTGTGTGTGTGTGTGTGTGTGTGAAGTCTGTTTTCATATTTAAAAGCTGGGTTAGCAGAAATGTAAATTTTAGATCAAAAAATTTTCCTTAAATGCTGTCTTCTTACTTAATAACTTTAAAATACAAATCTTTATATTTTTTAGTTAGATATGACTCTTATTTTAGCATAGTTTAATTAACATAGTTTTTCTTTCTTCCTGCTGTATTTTTAGAGGGTTTGGTTAATATACAATGTTCATTAAATAAAGCAGTCACCAGGAATAGACTAGAATAAATTAATATATCATAAAAATTAAATGCAACATGTTCATAACTATATAAAATATTAGTAAAATTGTCTTATGAGATTTTGTACTTTTACTTTAAAATAATTTGCTGTTATTTGAATTTTATTATTATTATTATTGTTGTGACTTGTAGTTATCTGAGAATCTATAAATAAATTTATCCCCTCTGCTTCCCCAAATCATCCAATTTAGGAGGTCTGGGTTCTAGGTATTTGTATCTATAACATGTAACTTCTCAGTTCTTCATAGTTTATGAATAATTTTTCTGAGTATTATAACCTGCCATACATATTTTAACACGAAAATGAGTGAATTAAATGGATAAATCCAAGCACTGGCAAGGATAAACAAATACCAGAGCTCAATTTCCCCAAAGGTAACGTTTATTTCTAAGTCCACAGATGTGTGCAAACAACAGAGTGTGGGCAGTGGACCAGTGCAGTTCTGTTGTACTTGCAGAGACAGGTCACCCTCCTTGGAGGTCAGCTCCTCCATCAAGAGAATGTTGGAGCCACTCACCAGGATCTTCTAGGTGATCGTGTAGTGGGCACTAAATTGGACATACTGTTTTCAATGAAGATGTTTTCCTCACTGCAGCTCAGTAGTGCTAGCTGACCTTTTGAAACAAAATAAGATATATCCTAGATGCAACTATCCATGGATACATGGACCTGCACTGATTTTGAATCTCTTGTGGAGAAGAAGCAGATGAGTAGGATTGTTAGGGGAAAACAAAAAAAGAAAACAAGCAAAATAATAAAACAAAACAAAAACAAACATAAAGATGCATGCTATGGAGAACTACCCATGGCCCCTTAGCATCCTAGAGAAATTTATAACTTCAGTCTCAGAACTGAGTGAGCAACTGACTCTGCCAGTGTTCCAACAGCTGGAGTCTAATAACTTGACAAATACCAGCAAATTAATTCACATCATGCACCTTAATAGGTCCCAGTTGAAGAAAATCTGTCTGAAACATTTGCCCACCTCTTCCCTTTACACTTCTTACTGTAAACTATTGGGTAATAAGGATAGGCACCTAGGGCTGGCAGCTGGGAGACAGAGTTTCCCAGAATATAACCCAACAACAGAAGGACAATTATCTCATGATAACAATTGTTATTTTATCTTAACAATAAGATGTTAAGAAAAAAGAATGTTTCCCAACCATCAGAATTTCCTGGAAAAAAATGAAGTATGTGACACATATAACTTATAATATACATTACTTATAAAATATGTTTAAAAGGTCATACTACTAACTTATACATGGAAGAGAAAATTCGCCCTGAAGTTTGTTTTCATTTGTGTTATTTTATGAAAGATAACATTGGACAAATACGTCTTACCAGTTTAAAGCCATCTATGATCCCACCTCCTTTGTTTCTACATGTGAGTGGGAACAGAACAGCCCAAAACAGAATCCACATTGCTGGAGTGATGTTCAATACAAGATACAAATGTCCCCCAGAGAGTGAATCCTTAGAACAGTGTTATGCAGTCATGGGAGGTAAGATCATTTGTATTGACATCTTAAACATAAAACATAATGTCATTTTTCTAAGCTGATGAAGTCCAAAAATTTCCCAAGAAGAAACAGGGATAGAAAGGTTAGACACTGACCACTTACCCTCCCAGTACAGACTCGGGTGCTGTGAAGAGTTAAAAGAAGTCTATGGCCAACCAGTGAAGGTTCTGAAGGGCAAGGGTACTGGCTAACACCAAAGCTCACGGCATTGCTGATACTTTTCCACAGACCAGATAATATGGCCTCTGGTGCTTTTTTTTGCCTACATATTTTGGGCAGTCTGCAGGGGAAGCTTTTCTACTTAAAGAAGAGCTCCCACTGGAACATTGTTAGGACCTGAATCAAGGCAGAAGGAAGCATACAGACAAGCAGAACAGGATACAGCAAACCCTCCTGGCAAGAATAATGCCCTGGAGGTAAAAGCCAGTCCGAAGGGCTTACAAGAACCATTTCACTCTTGCCATTTACTTTGTCCTGGTGACTAAGGAAGCAACTTAAGCTGTTACAGATGGCTTCATGCTTAGCCTGGAGAGATCATTTTACTCAGAAAACAGGGCTTGCCAGAAACCCTTCCGTTTGCCAGCTTGAAACTTGCACATAATGAGACTTGATACATCTACAAGTTGGAACTCTACAATTTCAATTCACTGAAAAGCTTCAAGCACATACTTAAAACCTATTCCTTCACTGTGGATATGCAACATATCAGTAGCATAATTCTCTTAAGTGAAGAGTGTATGCTCTGCCAACCCCAAGTACAATGGCCTGAGAAACACAATATGAATAAGGATGTTCTCTCTGCCCCTGAGTCTCAAACTTCTTTCACAGTACAATTAAATAAACTCTAACATTATAGGAGAGTCAGATCAAAGAGAAAGCCCCAAACTATCTGTAACATCTTACATTAATGGAAACAAACCAATATTCTAAATTGTGTTCAGCAAAGTTAATCGCTAACAGTTGCATATGGTTAATCCCTCTGTAACACCGAAAACAGTATCAAAAGACAAAGAACATAATAAAAATAACTTTATTCTTATTGAAATAACAAATGAATAGTGGTCCAAGGTAAATTTCCCAAATCTATTAGTAAGACATCATCTATAATTCCAAATACATAAGAACTCAATGCAGCGAACTTGATGACTGAGATTGGCCCCCGGTTGTATGTCCAGTACAATCTCTTATTAATTATGTCAAAGCAGCATAAATGAACAAAAGACCCAAGTCTTTCTCTTCTACATATATGTAATTGATACATAAGGGTGCTAGGTGGCTTGTCTGAAAAACACCAAGTGTGGCAGATCTGTGAAAAGAGAGAATTGACAGTAGTGAGAGGGGTGACAAGAATAACAGAAATGGAACCCAAATAGACTTAGGGACGAAGAAGGAAGAGTGGTGGGAAAGGGAGAAGGAGATAGTAACAGGGAGACTATTTCTTCATCCAGCTGAAAACATCTATAGATACTTTTCATCCCCTGCACTGTCTCCATTCTCTGGAAGAATTTAACAATGATTTAAAAAGAAGTGGCTGCCACTAATTGCAGAAATGGGTTAAAATCTGACTCCTCCCCAGAGAACCCTAATGAAAATTCCAAAGTTGAAATCACTGGTGTCAACGGCATCTCTGAATCATGGCAGCTGGAGGGATAGACCACTGATTGACTAGGCAAAGCACAGAGGTGGGATCGAGTTCAGGGGAACCATATGATTTAGACTGCGTAGAGAAGATTGGGAGACAGATTGTAATGAAAGAGAAAGTGGAGACTGGACTGTTGAAAATGTTCTATCAGCTGAACTTTGCACAGTCTTTGCATATCAATATAGGGATATAAATAACACAACTATAACCGCATAAACGTGGCTTTTTACAGGAAACCGGGGTTCAAGTTCTTTTCCTTGCACACCGATCAAGTAAATCGGATTAGTTGCTACCTCTTCATCACTCATCTTTCTTCCTCCGAGATTGGGTCATTGTCAAAGGCAGGCAATGCTGTTTGGCCTAAGGCCTAATGGGTGGAGAGTTTGTGTTGTGAAGTTCAACTCCAAGGCAGTAGTGGTGGGATCTGTTCCCACACATTTGGCAAGGGAGATGAAGCTCGGGCCAGGTCCATTGGGTAACAGCCTGGGGAGGTGATATTCCACTAGGATTCAGGGGAAAAGCCATGGAAGGATGAAAAACAGGCTTCACTGGGCCTGTCCTCTGTTCCCATATCTCTAAGGCACATTGCATGTTTGTGGGGTAGTGTGGGTTGTGGGAAGGATTCATTTGGGTGGTGGACATCCTGGATCCCAGCTTAGATTCCATCTCTTTTTATTCTTTAACATGATTGATATCTGCCCTCATTTCTGGAGGTCATGTACATGGAAGGAATTTGAAATTAGGAGGAAAGTGCCTCAAAGGAACAGGTAAGACTGCTGCCTGAGGAAAAGCCTCAGATGTTTATATAAAATTGCAAGCACAGCTGTGCCTGCTGAGTAACATCCCACATGCAGTAAGCAGGGGCTGGTGTTAGTGGGGATTGGGATTTATTTCTCCTTCCAGACAGGCTCTCTTGGGGACTCTAAAATGGTAAAAGCAGTGAACCTCCATATGGGTTAGGGTAGGCCATAAGAAAATCTCTGTATATGAAATATTTTGGCCATGAGCCCCTCACCTTGATTTGAACTCTGTCTCCTTTCTTTTGCCTGCTGAACCTGGACACCATAATCAAAAATGGATCTGCGGTAGGACTACACTGGCAGATTCTTGCACACTATTTGAAATGTGTGTGAGCCATCCCCTCCATCACTGGTCAGCCCATTACATAAACCCTCATCTCTGAACTCTTAAAAAAAAAAAGTCAGCCGGAGACATGTGGGAAGAAAACATTGTGTTAATGTGCATGACTTGACCACAGAATGTCAAAAGACAACCTGTTGCCTTCTTTTGTGTTGTGGATATACAGAATACATTAAGTGTCACCTACCAGAGCTGTGGGTTCAGATAAATTGACTAAAAGATTTCATCATGTGAAACATACTTTTTCTTCTTGGACTCAGTTGGATGAATATATTCTAAATCAAAAAGGAAACACATAACAGTTGTTTTTCTGAATCTGGCTTGTTTCATTTAACAAGATGATCTCTAATTCCAACTACTTTCTTGTGATAGCCTTAATTGCATTCTTCTTCACAGCTGAATAAATCACTATTATGTTACTTTTTATTTGTCTGTTGGGTACCTAATCTTGTTCCATATCTTGACTATTGTGAATCTTACATTTTCTTTAAAGTTGATCATAGATATATGACAGCCATATTCATTAAAAAGTACAATAATAAGTTTCTACCTTCCTTCTTATTGAATAGCTTCATTTTTAAAGTTAGAAAACTTGAATTTGAGACATGAGTTTTTTTAGAAATCTTTAAGATACAATAAATAGTATATACTGTGATAAGGTAAATCTATCATGCAAATCAGCATCTAAACTAGGATGTTAACATCTCTGTCAGGAAAATATTCATAGACAAAGACAATCTTGAGCAAATTGGGTCAATGTGACCACCTTTTCCAAAATCAGAAGTAGATAAAATACCACTTCTTCAAAATAATAAGGATGTTGGGTCTTAAGCTATAACCAGGCACTTTCAATGTAAAACTGACAGATAAAAAATATAGAAAAAAATGTCTCAGAGTCAGCTGACTTCACAGTGTCTCTTAATATAGAGAAAACATTTAATGATCTGTGTCCTGAAGAAGATTTCAAAAACTTGGCAGGTTTTCTAGTTAATGTAGCTGGGATTCACTCTCTTGATGGTTCCCTTTGGTTTTCTAATTTCAACACTACCTATGATCTGTGTGTCTTCTTCACTTCTTCAAGTAATTATCTCTTTATTGGAAACCATGAAAATAGAGAACTCAAGCATTTCGACATCAGCACAAACTGACAAGCACGCAGAAAGCAACTTACAAATATTCACATACACTTACTCCCACACACACTCACAGACATACACACAATCAAACAGACTGACAAACACACTCACTCATCAAACATAACCACATAGTAACACAAATGCACCCATATGCATTTCTTTATTAACATATCCACACACATACACACTCCTACAGACATACATATTTACACACACTAAAACAGTCATTCATATACAAACACAATACTGTGCCCCTACACACTAAAATACACATAAAATCACTCATTCTGACATGCTCAATAACAGACTCACAAACAGTTCACAAAATTATACATACCCATACAGTCATTCACACAGTCATATAAATAATACACTACACATTCACATTTATACACAACACACTCACATCAGTAGAAAAGCACACTCAAAATTCATACCCATACTTACCATATTCAGCTCAGACACTTTTCTGTATAATATTTGCCATGGTTCTGCAATACCTAGAACACACTGTGGCTTATATCCTAATTTGTTTTGGCCAGGGTAGTTAAGCTGGATGGTAGAACCACTCAAAAATTTAGATACACTTTAAATCAATTGCCTCCCTCCCAAAATATGCATGTATAGATAAACCACCTCTTTTAAAAGAAATGTTTATTTCTGACCTCATGAATTTTAATAGATATACTTATCCATAAACATATTCACTTAATTGTGTAGTTATGTATTATTATTACTATGTTCTTTTTGTTAATGTATCGATCAGAATCTCAAAGGACCTGCATTGTCAAATAATGTTAGTGTCAATAGTTCCATCTCCAAAAATCCAGTACTAGGCAGAAATCAACTTCATCTTTTCACACTTCATATGAATACCATTCACACAATCATGCAAAATCACACAAATTCATTCACACCCATACATATTTATATAAATCCAAAGGATTATACTCACACACATAAACATCCTCACATAACCATATATGCTAAATATAGTCATACACATCATCACACAAATAAATGCACAATCATGCACACTCAGACACTGACACAATCACAATACACTCACAAAATTTGTCACACACAAATACATACTTTCGAATAGTCATTCACAAACCTACATACAAACTCATACTTACACACACTGAAAAGACACACTAACAAGGAAATACTCATATACACACACTCAAGCACACAAACACCCGTAAAGATAAACACAAATTCACATAAGCACTAATACTCACACAGACATCTACTGACACACCCTCACTCACATGCTCAGACACACATTTGCACACTCACAAGCAAATGCTCTGGCACACTTGTGTTATACACCCACAAGCACTAACACTCTCATATATTTTGATATGCTCAGTTGCAGACTCACAAAATTACAATCACATTCATTCACACATATATATGGATATGCACTAACACTTTAACATATTAACACTCACATTCACAATCTGACACACACACTCACTAAATCACCTTCATACATATATTCACACATATACTGTATAACTCTCACATTGACACTATCAAATGCAAACCATACATTCTCACACTAACATATAAATATACTGCTTTATGCTCACATTAACACAAACAACATAATCATATACCCTCACACTTCCACACAATCATGTATACTCCCAAACTTTCACACAAGTACTCACACTCATAGATATACTTAGTCATTCACACACACACACACTCTTACACACACACACACACATACAAACACACACACACACACACACACTGAAATATATCACACTAACCTCACATGCATACTCTCTCACTTATACCCACATGCACTCATACACATGTGCTGTGGAATAATCCTCTTGTACACTGTAAAGATTTGTCACTAGAATTGGTTTAATAAAATGCTAATTGGCCAGTATCCAGGCAGGAAGTATAGGCAGGGTGACCAAACTAGGAGAATTCTGGGAAGATGAAGGGTGGAGTCAAGGAGCTGCCAGCCAGATGCAGAGGAAGCAAGATGAGAATGCCACACTGAGAAAAGGCACCAAGCAACATGGCTAAACATAGATAAGAATTATGGATTAATTTAAGTGTAAGAGCTAGTTAATAACAAGCCAGAGCTACCAGCTGAGCATTTATAAGTAACATTAAACCTCTGAGTCAATTATTTAAGAAGTGGCTGCTGGGTATTTGGGAATAGGCAGGCGGGATAGAAACTTTCTCCTACACACATGCTCACTCTCACACTGACATAATCCATCACACATACACCCTCACAAAAACACATAACACACAAATATTCACATACTCACACATGCTACATATACACTCTCACACTCATGCTCATTCATAATTCTACTTGTTTTCCTATAGAGCGAAAAATCGGAGAGGAAGCGAGGGAATTTGCAGAGGAATACAAAAGGAGAAACAGATAAGACTGCAAAGCAAGACTTAGTCATTGCATTCTTACTTATCTGCTTTGTAGAACAATGACTCAAAGAGCCATTAAAAGAAGTTAGTGAGTTAAAGTATGATACGTTATCCCAGTAACTCTATGCAGAGTAAAAACTTGTTAATATTAGCTATTAACGTTATTGCATCATAGGTATGAGGACCAAGCAGTTTAAAATCTGATATTTAGATACATCTCCCGGTTTATCTGCAATGTTAGTTCACATCTCTCTTTTCTCTCTCTTCCTTTTCTACTCTTCTTTCACTGGCTCACACTAGGAAGAAAAAGTGGAAAACATCTTATTTTGAAATTATCCGTTTTCTTCAGGCATGTTAATAAATCAAATGTTTAAATTCCTATGTCTCCTTCTAGTTTGTCACTGAGGATGAGAATAATATAAACACTTGCAAGAAGCTGATTAAATGTGCAGACATACCCCATCCCTGTCTAGCAGTGGAGGAGTTTGAAATGATTTCTTTTTTCCACTTATATAGTCTTATTTCCATTCTGAACAATATTCCTAACTTTATGAGCAAGTAATGCTCTCATAAAAATTTTAAAAGTCTTCTTATTTTATGAATTTACATAAAGAAGAAAAAAATGGATCTAAATGGCATTATATTTTTGGGGGGTATTCATATGAAGTGTGAAAAAATGAAGTTGATTTCTGCCTACTACTGGATTTTTGGAGATGGAACTATTGACACTAACATTATTTGACAATGTAGGTCCTTTGAGATTCTGATCGATACATTAACAAAAAGAACATAGTAATAATAATACATAACTACACAATTAAGTGAATGTGTTTATGGATAAGTATATCTATTAATATTCATGAGGTCAGAAATACACATTTCTTTTAAAAGAGGTGGTTTATCTATACATGCATATTTTGGGAGGGAGGCAATTGATTTAAAGTGTATCTAAATTTTTGAGTGGTTCTACCATCCAGCTTAACCACCCTGGCCAAAACAAATTAGGATATAAGCCACAGTCTCTTCTAGGTATTGCAGAACCATGGCAAATATTATACAGAAAAGTGTCTGAGCTGAATATCTATGCTTACATAAATATTTAAATGCATAACATGAACTTTTGATGGTTAATAATTAAAACAGACTTTAATAACATTGAACATTCAGTCAAAAATCATAGTGATCCACTGTGATCCATTCTAGCTATCCATGAAGTATCCTTAAAAATCAGTGTTCTCAACCCAGGGCCAGTTTCTAGAAACAGGTTTCTATTCGATGATGTTAGATAGCAACACAGTCAACATTTTGAGCCCATGTCCTTAGGTTAAAATGCTAGTACTGCATTGACAACTGTGAGATACATTGATACTGTGAGACATAAACAAACACCGAATCACTGGGGATGCTGATTTTCAATATTGAGATCCTGATATCTACAAATAATGCTATGACTTATGTTAAAGAAAGTATAGTGCTTCAAGCTCATTCTAAATGTTCAGCAAGTGAAAGGGGTTTTATGGTGTGTGTGTGTGTGTGTGTGTGTGTGTGTGTGTGTGTGTGTGTGTGTGTGT
>CABHPR010100031.1:0-21823 GCA_902168415.1 Peromyscus melanophrys
CATTGACCAATAAGCAACATGTTTGACATACAGACCATCCCACAGCATCTTTCTCTTTGAAGTAAATCAGTGCTGCCAGGAGCAGACATGTCTCACTGTCCAGAAAGCCTAAGTTTTAAAACATTTTAAATGCCATATTCTGTAGGTCTTTGAAGTGTTTGAAGATTACCTACCTAATTGAAATATATCTAGGTATACCTAGAAAACTTAACTAATATGACTATAAGTTTGACTATCATAGATGACTAATTATTAATCTGTATTTCTCAACTATACACTATAATTTCAAATGAGTTGCACAAACAAAATACTTTAAACAAGAGTAGAAATATACATACAACAAAATTAACTTTAAATTTGTATCAATAAACTAAAATCTATAGCAATGTAAAATATTTATCTTACATTTCTATATCATATATGAGAAGGAAGGAATCTGGGGAAATAAGGATTAAAAATAAAAATCAAACAACACCTGTTGCTAGAATTTTCTCTAGAGCCATTTCCAAAAGTTTCCCTTGTTCAGATCAGGAGTTTTTAGCATGAGCTCTGTTATCACAATTTTACACATTTACTTTGAAATCAGGTTCCTCTTCCCATTGTCTTGCCGTCCATACATCACAGCTTTAGTTCAGAAAAGCATGTGAAAATGGGGACTTGCCTGCCATTACACCCCAGTGGGATTCTGCATCAGTGATGGAGACCTTAAACACGTTCTCTAAGAATCAAAATCTTTATTTTTATTCACATGGTTGTACACATGGGTCTGAGTGAGTGTGTGAATGTGGGTGCCCCCACAGGCCAGAAGATCCCTTGGAGCTGGAGTGCCAGGGGGATGTGAGAGAACTGAGCTGGTATCTATCCTCTGGCAGAGCAACCAGTGCTCTTAAGCACTGAGCCATCTCTCCAGCCCCCAAAGCCGAGCCTTGAACTTTAAAACAACTTACTTTTCTGCTAGGTTATATGAACTGCTGTCCACACAGACGAGGAATTTCACTTACAAGAAGAAGGCGAAACCTATTGGAGATGAGAGATTGTTAGCCTTCCCTTGAAATCTTTCATCTGAATTGTTCTTACTACGATAAGCAGAATGAGATTACCCAGCAGATGAAGGAACTACTCTAAGATTTAAAAGAAAAGTTATCTTAATCGTTTTTTTAAAATCTTTTTTTGATAACATAATTTTCAGGATACATCATTATGACACACTGAATTATAATCTAGAAATTAGAATATAATTGTGCAATTTGTGTTTAATTCTATCACTTTCATTTTATATTACACGAGCTTCTTTGCAGACTTACAGTATTGTTGGTTTTCATAAACAGCTATTTAAAGCCATTCATATAATCAAAATAATATTTATAGATATTCAGGAAATAATTATTCCCAGGATTGTGCAAAGCAGAAAACCTTACTGTGTTGTGGGTTTGCACTGCCCATCCCCCATCAAAAAAAACAAAAACAAAAAGCAAAAAAACCCCTCAAGTTTTAGTTAAGTTCCATGAATGGATGTTGTGAAAATTTAGTTTCTTTTGGAATGCTCCTACAGTTGAAAGACTAATTTAAATTAGGAGGGCACACTGGGCTTGGAAGAGGGCATTGTGGGAACTCAAAGCATAATGTCCCCTTACACAAAGGCAAGCTTGTTAGCGCACATGCTTTATTGCCTGGAAATTCTATATATATGCAAAGTTGCTTGTCAATTCACCGTGGGGTTTTATGTGCTTGTTTTCTCCTTTTGTTTGGAAGAATCAAATGCTGAAAATAGCTTGCACAGCTCTGTATGATACAGGCACAGAGGAACCTACACACATCAGTTCCCATGCCACGCGACATCCCTCCCACAGGCAGCTCAAGGCGGTCTCCACACAGGTAAACTCAGCACATGTGCTTTATTGAGGCCCACTCAGAGTTTCCAGAACATGGTGTTTCCACATCTTTTCCTATCCCTCCCTCTGACAGAAATGAGGCTACACTGGTTCATGGCCTGAAATCCACTCGGGGTCTCCCCTGCTTTTTATTGAGTCACAATTCATATACTATACCGTCTACCCACTTAGAGTGTACAGTTCTATAGTTTAGAAGCTATAGTATGTCGTACAACTGTCAACCACTGCAAGTTTTAGCACACAATGACACCTTGAACCTGAGCTAGTGTTCTCCAGGGATCCAGATCTGGGGTGAATTCAGTCAGTGAAATAAAGGTACTGGTTATTCGGGATGCCTCCAAGGGTGAGTGCTGGTCTCTGGAACTGCCCACTCATCCTATGCCTTAGCTTCTTGGTACAGCAACTTGGTTCATCCATCTCTCCACGTACAGCATTTTATAGTTTGCCAAGAACTTTCTCACAGGCTCCAGATGGGAAACCTGATCAACAACCTAACCAGGTTTAGGGTAAGAGATTCCCAAGTGACTGCCAGGGGGAAAGGGCCAGTCTGGAACTATGCTCCTCATCAGGGCTCTACCTGCACAGAGCCAAGTGGGCTCTTGCCTGCATTAGGGACAGCAGGAGACCCAACCGCAAGAGGTGGGATTGAGCTAAGAAGACCGATGGAGGTACTGGGTAGATTGGGGACCCCAAATATCAGGATGGAAGGTTCTCAAAGTAGGAGCCAAAGTCCGAAAGGAAGGAGAGCCTGGCAAATATTCAGATAGGAATGAAGGCAAACCTGAGGCAGCAAGGCTGGGGCAGGGCCAGGAGGACCAGGAAGAATTTGGTGTGGCTGCTGAACCCCGCACCCTGTGAAGGAATCGCATTGATCGCTACAGCCGTCACCTCGCATTCAGTAATATCCCACCCTCCTCATTGCTCAAGCCCACCTCTCTCCTCACCCTGTGGGCCCATTAGGAGAGGCTCTACTGGTCAGCATTCTCCCTCATCTATAAGCCCCTGCCTCTGGCCAGTGCCTCACACTCATTCCCAGCTGTAAGTGGGAAGGCCTTTGGGCAGCCATCCCAGTTTCTTGTGTGCAGACAGACTAGACCAGCTGGCTTTGATTAGGAGAGAGGACAAGCTATCATTTAGGGGACTGTGGGTGGGCAGAGAAAGCCTAGGCTAGACTCTCCCAGGCCCTGGCGTCTAGGATCAGGCTCCTTCACCAGGCTCCCATGTCATGGGCTGTCCCGACATCTGGGATTGTCAGCTCCTGCCATGTTCGCTGATAGAGTGGTCTCTTTGTTCAGGTTAGCTGTGTGCTGTGTGTGGGGGTGGGAAGGTGAGAGGAAGTGATTACTTTCCTGGTAAACCTTCTAAGAAAAATTTGTTCTTGTTTTGTTTTTCTCTGTGTAGTCCTGGCTGTCCTGGAACTCTCTCTGTAGACCAGGCTGGCCTCGAACTCACAGAGATCCATCTGCCTCTGCCTCCCAAGTGCTGGGATTAAAGGTGTGTCCCACTATTGGCCAGCTCTAAGAGAGTTTTAATACGGTCATTCTCTACTGCCTAAAGGTTTGTCCCCTATAGATTGTCCACAGTTTTCCTACAAGATTTACATATCACTTCATTCAATCGACATTACTATAAAGTAACATATCTATTAATTTGGACAAACTTTAATGTTTTTTAAATCAGTAGGACTTTTATTTAAAGTTGTTATAAAATCAAGAATACCCATATGTTAGCAGTGTTGAGCACCATGCAGAAGCATGATACTCTCGGTTCATACTGCCTCGTTTGTGTTGGCCGGTGGAAAGGTCGTGTCTCTTCTTCTAGTGCTGTGGAATTCATTTATATGGAGGCCCGGCGTCTGTTTTCTGACTGGAGAATTAACACTTGAAGTGCAGTTTCTAAATTGCATCAGCGATCTGATTATCTGCACAAATAGACTCTTCAGTTCACAGGGCATTGGATGTATGAGACCCTTGGGCCTTGATATAGCCCAGTATGGAGAATCCAAGAAAGCCAAAATGTGCTTCCCAGAAAACTGGGCTGGAGAGGTAGGACCGACGCCTGAAGGCAGTGGCCAGTGGTCAAAATGACAGTACCAAAGGAGGTCAGCCAACTCAGATTTCACCGAGAGGACAGATGGCCAAGGGTGGCCCTGGAATGAATGCCAGGTGAGACTTGAAGGCATGGGTTAATGGAGATGAACAAAAATCACTTGGGAGGCTGAGGCAAGAGGATTACTAATTAAGTCTATCTTGGGCTATGAAGTAAGTTCAAGGTGAGCATGGGCAGCTCATCCAAAACAAAATGTTAAAAATGGGCAGGGAAATAAACCCAAACCACAAGTCGGTTCCGTGAAATTACATAAGCACCCACAAACTCCTAGCCAATTTCAACAAACTGAGTTCCTTTAAATACAAATAATCAAACACCCCCGGCCATGTTCTGTCATTTGTCTTATCATTTGCAAACTGCCAAAAGATTGAAGTTTTCATTTAAACCAAATTTAAATAAAGTTCCTTTTTCCTTTTGATGGTAACTTTTCTCTTCACATACATGATATGAAAGCCAGTTGGGTGGTGGTGGTGGTGGCGGCGGCGGCGGCGGCGGCGGAGCACGCCTTTAACCCCAGCACTTGGGAGGCAGAGCCAGGTGGATCTCTATGAGTTTAAGGCCAGCCTGGGCTACAGAGTGAGTTCCAGGACAGCCAGGGCTACACAGAGAAACCCTGTCTCAAACAAACAAACAAACAAACAAACAAACAAACAAACAAACAAAAACAAAAAAAATTATGAAAGCCTTTCACAAGAACTCTGCAGGTAGTCTGTGCAGTTACAGCTCACTGCTGGGAAGAGGATGAAGCTGTCCAGGAAAGGGAGTTTGGGGGTGATATGTGTGCATATCAGTTTGTGTGGGAATTAAAATTGTATACCGCTATCTTGTTTTGGAGACTAAAATGGAAATTTTATACATGAGTTCTCTAAAATTTCATGAGTATATTTTGGCTCTGCTCTCTCTTTCCCCCTCTGTACTTCCTTTTCAGTCACAATTAAATATTTATAAATGAGTGTTAAATTTTAAAAAATATTATGGGGTGTGTGTGAGAGACCCAGCACATGTGTAGAGGTCAGAGGACAATACTGGGAATCACTTCTCACCTACAACCTTTACATCGGTTCTGTGGCTCCAACTCGGGCTTGCCTGGCATGTGCCTTTCCGGCTGGGTCATCTTACCACCACCATTTGTGGATTTTTGATAAATTAAGTTTAGGTTTTGTTTTCATCTGCATCAACCAATCGTCAGGCTTCCCCTGTCCCTGCCTGAAAGCCGGAAGCTCATTTATAAAGAAGAAACACCACAGAGATATTCAACCATGCCATCCCAGGTCTCAAATCCAGATCACTAGCCTTGTGGTTGTAGATCTCTGTAGGGAGTCTTTCTCCGTCCTGCCAGGCAGCTCCCAAATCATGACATGGAGAATTTTCACAATTCTTAATTGTAAAAGCTTGGCTAATAGCTTAGGCTTGTTTCTAACTAGCTCTTCTAACTTAAATTAACACGTCTCTTCATCTATGTGCGGCCATGTGGCTCGTGGCTGTCACTCTCCTCCTGCATGTCTTGCCTGTTCCCCGTCTCTCAGTGTCTCTGCTCTTCTTCTTCCCAGCATCCCCTGTGCCTCAAAAATCCTGCCTAGCTATTGGCCATTTAGCTTTTTATTAAACCAATCAGAGAGGCACATCTTCACAGTGTACAAAAAGATTATTTCCACAACAGATTTTCATGCATTGGGCTGCTTTTTATTTCAAGCATTAGTTGTTTTAAATGAAAATGAAGCCTTTGACAGAATTGGTTCAGGGGGAAAAAATGATATAGAGGAAATAGGAACTTGTATTTATTGTGTGTCAGAGCCACAAGGACACTCACTCAGTCCCTCCATCCCCATGAGAGGTGCCATAATAATAGCATTTGCTAGACTTAGGTACACAGTGAGGGTGAATATAGCAGGGTCCCTGCCCTCCGCTTGCTTAGAATGGAGCAGGAAAGGGAGTGGACGCAGCACATGTTCAGATACAGTAAATGATGCTCACACTAGCGCTGGAGGCACGGTGCTAAGGAAGACAACAGAGTCTCGTGTAGACTAAGGGACTGGGGACAGCCACTCCAAGGAAGACAGCTCAGATGAGATACTGGCGAGGCTGAGTGTGAAGGAGTACATTCCAGCAGGCGGCCACTTGTGTTGGATTCAAAAGAAGCCAATGTGCTTGGAAAGGAGTGGACAGGAGAGGGGGCTGGGGAAGCTGTCGGTGGAGGCACAGGCAGGCAGGACTGGGGGGCGCAGGGTTCCCAAGTCTTGTCAGCACCAACAGAGATGTGGGTAGGTGGGACTGGAGGTTCCAGTCACCTGCGCCTTCAAGCTGTGCCCTCACAACTCGCTCGGCCTTGCTCACTCTCACACTCCATCTCTTTGAACACAAGACATCTTAGTGTTCTCTTCCATACTGTTTCCAGCCGGCTAGAGCATCACTTTCATTATTGGTCCTCTTGGTGTTCGTGCTGAGTGAAGTGGGATCTAATCTGTTACTGAGGTTTAGAAGGACATTAGACAGTCCGGACTGGGGGCAGCCAATAAGAACACACCATGCAGGACAGTGTAGGTGACCAGAAGTAGAGAAAGGACAGAAGCTATGATCTGTTCAAAGAATTCAAGCATTTTCATAGCCCACAATACATGGGCCTCCAGCCCTGATCCCATAGAAATGTACAGTAAGTATCTTTTGCTTTATCGTGACAAAGCTGTCTCATTTGCTCACTGAAACTTGTAACATAGAACAGAACCAATGTAGGCAAGTGAATAAAGTCAGCCTAACCGACAGGTGGGAGGAAGGCTGGGCAGAGTGAGATGCCTCAAGTGGTAAGTGCTTTAAAAGTGAAGAATTACGGGGCGAAATGATGTGCTCTGGGTGGTTGAGGGGACCTAACATCAGTCATTGTCTATGTTTAGCGTAGAGTACGTTTGAGTATATAACCAGTCATTCTGGGTGGATGCCATGTGCCCACTGGGACTTACAAGGCAGGATGGGAGGAAGGAAGGATGAGGTATGTAGGAATGTTTCCAGATAAAACAAATGGAGGAGTAGACAGTACCTGTCCCCAGTGGTAAGAGATTTTGAGGGACTGAGATGGAACTTAGAGGGAGTTCACATGTCTCGGAGCCAGTGAGGTCTCCTTGACCCTGAACCCAATCTCCTCTGCTCAGCTCCCTTCCTGCTATCTGGTCTCTTCCATTGTACAGCAAGAAAGCAAATCCTCTGTGAGTAGTTTCCTCTGCAGGGCGGGCAGTCCTGGGCCATTACTTTTGGGAAAATGATCCTTGGATGGTCTGTGGGTCCAGAGTCTGTATCATCAATATCGAAACACATTTCTTTTGGAATTTCCATTTCCATGGTTTACATTGCTGATATTACTGTTAATTTTTTTTTGTTTGTTTGTTTTTGTTTTTCGAGACAGGGTTTCTCTGTGTAGCTTTACGCCTTTCCTGGAACTCACTCTGTAGACCAGGATGGCCTCAAACTCACAGAGATCCGCCTGGCTCTGCCTCCCAAGTGCTGGGATTAAAGGCGTGCGCCACCACCACCCGGCATTATTACTCTTAATTTTATAAGAATTGGGGGCTGGAGAGACGGCTCAGTGGTTAAGAGCACTGGCTGCTTTTGCAGAGGACTCCTGTGTGACATCTCACAACCATCTGTGACTCCAGTTCCAGGGGATCTGACACCCACTTCTGGCCTCCTTGAGCACCAAGCACCCATGCAGTACACTTACATTCATGCAGCCTAAACAGCCACACACATAAAATTTTAAAAAAATATGCATCATTTTAGTATGTGGATGGGGTTTTATACATTAGTGTTTTATTTAGAATAGCCACATTTAAGATCTACCACCCTTTGAAGGTTTACATGGTTAAATAATAAAATGTCAACTGTTCCCCACAACCAAGGCAGCAATCCCTAATTGTTTCCTCAATCACAGCTGTACTTGGATGTTGGCTGGGCTGCAGTGGGCTCAGCCCTACTGTGATCATAAAGTTTACCACACAGTCTCAGTGCCAGAGTAAACTGTTAGACAACTTTCAACTAAGTAGTACTGACCTACTGTGTGCACCTTGCGCCCGTCTTGAGTTCTGCTAACAGAGCCCTGGGTTAATTAATGGCTACAAGATAGCGAGCACTAACTTATGTTACTTGTCCCAGGCAGCCCTCTGAAGCACCCCCAACATTTCAGCTTAAAGACACAGGGATGTTGCATTTCAACAAGGAATTGTCCACAGAGAGCAGATGGAGGCTGCCTCACCCCTGCTTTTAAGAACACATGTCCTCATCTCCATCTTCCCCTACACCACACCCCTCTCTCTTTCCTCATTCCTGACAATTCTCATGGTTCCTTTGTTGTGCTATACCCAGGCCAGCTCTCAGGTACACAAGGCCTTCCTTATCTTCTCATCAAAACCATTTTCACCACTGTCAGGATGCTCTAAAAACACTCACTGGCTCTTCTTACTTCTCCATCTGAATGCTTCCCATTACGCTGTGACAGTGGCCCACATCCTAACCTGAGAGACCCTGCATGCTGAGACCTCCCCACCATCATCTTCCCCGTCTCCGTATCCTTGCCCTCTACCCTGCTGTCCTTGGTTCATTCTCAGCCCACCTCTTCGGGCTCATTGACCTTCACTTCTGATCCAATGTCATTTTCCCAACGTCTAAATCTAAATTGCCACACCCTATCCCACAGCTTCCCAGCCATGGCTTCAGCCTTCCCTGTTACGTTCTCGTATGACTGTCGCTGTTCGTGTGATCACGCGATAGTGACTGCCCTTGTGAGACCTCAGCAGTTCTTCAAGGACCCCACTGGGCCTCCCTTGTCATGGTTGAGCAGGCATCAGTCAGCAAGTGCTGTCTATCTGAAGGAAAGTGTACTTAATGACCTCTTCCTTCTGTGTTACTGTGACCCTGTTCTGGGGAGTGAGACTTGGTCAGTGAGTGCTCAGAAGTGCTCATTCTTCCTTCAGTTGGCAGCACTTATGGAACCCGCCCATACTGGTCAGCATCTTGGGCATCATTGGTATCTCAAGTGGGTTGGTTTAACAATGACCTCATATCCTCATGTGTAGCTTTGAGCTTCTTTTAAGAGACCCAGCTTGGAGGCTTTCTTCCATCAGAGCTATCTTGAGACAGATGTACTGATACTTATATCTCTGTGTTCTTCCTTTTCCCATCACCCTGGAGCCTGCTGTCTCTTCCTGAGACCAGTTTGCTATGTGGATACAAAATAGGTAGTATGTTATGGACTGTTTTTGGTGTTTTCCTTTGAGATAGGGCCTCACTTGGCCCAGATGGGTCTTAAACTTGCTATGTAGTAAAGGCTGGCTTTGAACTCATGATCCTTCTGCCCCTATTTTCCAAGTGCTGGCATTGCAGACGTGCACCATTACCCTATGGAATTATTTTTAAAGCTATGTGATTTGTTATGACCTTAAGATAACTGAAAATCAGACATATTTTAGATTATATATCTCTGATTTTTTTTAAGTCTATGATTTAGGTTCTTATGTATCCATAGCCCCATTTAGCGCACAGACTGATAGGTATGCTACAGTCTTTATACAATGTACCTGTCACATCCTCAGTAATGTGAAGGCATGATGTGGAAAGTGACCATTCCCAAAGCTGTGATGATTTAGTTACAAAATATCAAGTATACTACAGTTATCTTGGTTTATTGTTATTTTCAGTATTATTGTTGTCATTATCAATAACCATTTACGAAGTGCCTAATATGTGCTGGGTACTTTCATAGATTTTATTTCTTTCCCTCACAAGGGTCTGAGAGTTGGGTGTAACTACCCAAGTTCCTTATCCGGGAGATTGGGTTGAGTGTCTTCAAGCCCACACAGGTAGCATTTGGCAGAGTCAGAATTAAGGCTGCAGGCTTACACGATGCCAATGTCTGCATGCTTTCCACAACATCAGAGGTCCTTGGTTTTTTCCACTGAAGTTCCTGAATGCAGAGGAAATCAATACATAATGCCTGGGGTCTAGACCCTTTGTAGCTAGAAGTAGCCAGCAGCCAGTTCAGAATTTCTTTGAAGCTGTATGCTTTAATCTTTAAAATTTATGCAAATTTATCTTTCTACTCTATAATATAAAAGTATAAAAGTAATCCTTTCAACTACTTGACATGGAATAAAATTGAAAGTCCAGGAAGAGCTGCTGTTTATCTTTCTGTCATCCCTCCTGCCTTGCTGGGTGTCACTCTGGGGAGCTTCGCTTCTGAGCTGGAGAAGGTCAGTGTTGCTCCATGGGGCTGCATAACCTGAACAGCCATAGTATTGACTTCCACCACCTGCCGAGCTAGGCATCAGCTCCAGGGCCTCAGGCATGCCAGCCAAGGGCTCCACTACTGCCCTCTGTCCCTTCCCTTTGATTTATTGAGACAGGAACTCACTGTCACCAGACTGGCTTCAATTTCGTGATCCTTCTGTCTCAGCCCGTTACTACCTTTTGTTGTTGGAAAAGCTTTTCAGTGACAGAACACACCATCGATACACAGCCATAGAAGTCTTCATTGCGGAGAGCAGAGCCTCCAGGAGCATTGCCTAGTCAATCCTACACCAGGCTTTGTTGATGCTGTGTGGAGGAGTTTGAGTGATAGCAATCTAGTGGAAAGTCTAGAGATTCTTTAGTCATGGTTTGCAAACCTTCAATTTTTTAGGAACCAAAGGCATTTTTAAAAATGAAATTACACTCAAGGCTGTAATTTATGAAATCAGTGAGAGTGAAGACACCCGCTTTCCCTTGAAAGTTGTGTTTCTGTGATGCGTCTTTCTTCAGGTTTCTGTGGGCACCCCCAGCTGTGCAGAACAAAGCAGAGACACCCGGGATCCGACTCAGCATGCACTTTACTGACAAGACTCAGGCTGGAGGACTTGTCTGCAGGGACCATGTTGATGAACTACCTTCCAGTTTCTGATCTCAGAGGAAGCCAGAGACCCAGACCCGCCAGGTTCTCCTAGAACCCTTGACGGCTCTTCTGGGTTTGCTCTCATCTGAAAAGCTGCTTTGGTAACTTCTCTGAGAGGCTGGGAGAGGCACCCCCTAGTCCCATCAGCGCCACCGGCAGGGTGGCCTCATGGGAAAAGACACACTGGCACACCGGGTCTTGAGACAGTCTTGAGACAGTCTTGAGACAGCCAACAGAGACTCTGTTGGTTTGCTGTGCCCTTACCTCCACCCCAGGCGGGGCTTCTGGAGGATAGTGTGGATGGGAGCGAATGCTCACGGAATAGAAAGCCTAAGCTGTTACAAGTCACATACAAGGCCATATTCTGAGGGCCACTATGCAGGAGTTTGGGGTAACACCAGAGCTCAGCACTTTCTTCTCCACCTCAGAGCTGATTCCAATCTTGCCTCAGCTCACTGCTGCTTTGGCTCTGCTGAGACCTGGTCATTTCAAGACTTGAGGTAGTGGCATAGTTCCTTTCTAAGCACCTGGGGGCCCTTGGCAAGTGCCTGAATGAGTCCACGAAGGCTACTGCAGTATTGTGGTGGGTTGGGATCCAGGAAAGGGTTTGTGGGGAAAGGTCAACCAGGATTCCAAAGAAGATATGGACAAAGGGCTCCATATACCTCAGCCAAGCCACCACATACCTCAACTGTTGAGGTTTGGGGTGTGGGGGGTATGGTGAGTGACAGCCATAAAAACCTACTGGATCACCTACCTCTGAAGACTGATGTCCTCAGGTTCATACTGACCAGCACTGACTTATACATGTGAACTTCTTAAGCATGGCCTTCACACTGTCTTTGATTTGTTTTACTTTTCAGAAAATGGGAGTTGTTTTTAAACGTCTGTAAAAATATGAACTGTTGTATGATATAGGTTTATCAAGACAGTCCCTTTGCTCTTATTCCTGGGATACATGTAAGCACTATTAGAAGGATCCAATCTCTCAATTCTTATAGCCTCGGGAGGACTTCATAGTTGAGGGGATTAGTCCCTCGTCTGTGTCTCACTCTGTCGTTCCACGGCTGTGTTATTATTGCTCCCAGGGCCACATGTACTCTGCCACTAAACGCTCCCAGGAGCCGATCCCACTAGCGGAGGGACGGCCTGTGTTCTCTCCACCAGAAATGCTCCAGGCTTGAGTCTGCACAGGTCTCTTGGTTCTCATCTATTCCTGGCCACACAAACAGAGCACTTGCTTGTTTGTTTAGCATCTGTCCCTGTGCAAACCTAGAATAGCCATCTCATGCCCCCTCCTATCCAGTAACTTCTCGGCAATAACTGCAGGCTTTACAGACACTGGTAGCATGTGTATGCTGCTTGGAAAGCCACTAACTACAGAGACCTCATGAAAAGTGGCCCAGCAAATCCCCCCAGCCCCGCCTACTCATCATGGAAGCCAGAACTGAAAATTGCAAGCATTTAATTTCTCATAGGATACAGTGTACATGCGTGTGTGCATGTGTGCCTGTGTGCCTGTGTGTGTGTGTGTGTGTGTGTGTGTGTGTGTGAGAGAGAGAGAGAGAGAGAGAGAGAGAGAGAGAGAGAGAGAGAGAGAGAGAGAGAGAGAGAGAGAGAGAGAGAAATTTGTGTTTGGGTTGTTGCCACCACCAACTTTACTGACATAAAACAATTACCATTTTATTACATGTGGATTCTCTGAGTCAAGAGTTCTGCAAGGCCCAGGGGGGTTCCCTGTCTGTTAAACCCAGTCTTGATATCAGTTTGGAAGGTCAGGGTAGCTGGAATAATTTGGATGCCTCAGGTGCTGAGCTCAATTGAACTGTCCACCACTAGGTGACCTCTCAACTTAACTTGGGTGTTTTAGAGTGTGGTCAGTGGCTTCTAAGAGGTAGCATTTGTAGTGCACAGGTCCCCAGAGACCATGTGCTTGTGATCTAGCCAGGGAGGTCACACTGCGTCACTTCTGCCACATTCTGTTGGCTATGGAGAATCATGAAGGGTGATTCTCCCTCCTCTCCACTATCCTCCTCTTTAAGCCACCGCCCATGCCCTCCAAGTCCCACTGTGCTTCCTCTCACTTTTTGGTTCTTAAGTCATGTTTTATGCTTTGGTACAACCTAACTTCACGATCAGATAGCAAGTTCCCAGTTAGGTTTCTCTTGTTGTATACAATCTGTGCCAACTGTAGTGGCATCTACCAAAATATGTTTTCTATGTCCTCAGATTCAATGGGGCAGAGGCAGGAATTGGGTCAGGAAACAGTGGGAACAACTTGTCTCTCTCCGTGACATCTGAACGTCAGAATACTTAACGGCTAACATGACCTGAATTGCTGGAGATAATTTAACTGACTGTGGGCAGTTGATCTGGAAGATTCTTCACTCCTGTCCTGGCAGTGATGCAAAGGGTGGGACAGGCTGAGAGAGAGAGACCCTGCACGTAAACACGGCTTTTTATTTTTCATAACTCCTTAATTCTTCGAGTTTTTTCCTTCTGGTTGTATGATGTTTTGTTTCATTTCAGGTGCTTATTGCTCTCATAATGGAAAACTTTCTTCAAATGAATGTATAATAGCAAATAAAATAGCAAAGACTGTGAGCTGTTCTGGCACCCCAAGGGAAATGAACGGCACATGGTACAAAGTCAAAAGTTCCAAAGTGTATACAGTGAAAACTGTGTCTCTCTCTCCTTGCCCTCAGCCTCATATGCCTCCCTCCAGAAGCTCTCTTGTTGCTCTCCTCTGTGTCTAGAGACGCTCTTCACGGTTGCAGATCCTTATATTTATGCACAGGCATCTGTTCTTGTGATACCACAAAACAGTATCACACTGTGTACATCACATTATAGACCAGCAGTTCTCAATTTGTGGGGCGTGACCCCTCTTGAGCCACACATCAGATATCCTACATAACAGATATTTACATTACAATTCATAACAGCAGCAAAATTGCACATATGAAGTAGCAACACAATAATTTTATGTTGGAGCTCATCACCACATGAGGAACTGTATTAAAAGGTCGCAGCATTAGGAAGGTTGGGAACCACTGCTGTAGACTGTCCTGTGTTTGTATGTGTAGCACTATAAAGCCTGTGTGCACATGTACATGCAAGTGTGCCTACCCATGCAGTCACAAGTAGAGGTCAGGGGGTTAATGTCAGGATGTCTTTCTATTCTACACACACACACACACACACACACACACACACACACACACACACACACTTCTTTAATTTAAAGAAACATTTACTTTAATTACAGATATGTTAACCCTGCCTCTGATCTTCACTTTCGTATCAAAAGCTGTTGTATTGACACCATTGTTGTCTTATTAAATAAACTAATTTTAAAATTTGGTTCATGGGTGACAGTTATGGACAACTGAGGGTTATGGACTTTTAAAAGGTTATGACGGTGCTGTGATTTTGTTTAAGAGGAGCCTTTATCTTTTAGAAATCCCTACTAAAATATTTACTGATTAGTTTATACGATACCTACAATTTGACCCAAAAGAATTCTGAAAGGAATAAGCAGATATATGTATAGTAAAATAACATCAGCCACCAACTGGTAATTACTGAAAGTATATATGAGTACGTGGTATTCTGTCTATTTAAATCTGTGTTTGAAATCAACAGGTAAGTAGTAATTTGTAAAGTAGTTTCCCCCTATCTAGGATATTACTTCCCATGGTTTTAGTTATCTGTCATCCATTATAGTCCAACTTCTTTGGGTACAGTGACATATTTTGAGGGAGTGAATGAGAAGAAACCATGTTCATCTAACATTTATTGCATTGTGTTGATAGAATTGTCCTATTGTGTTATCAGTTGCCATAAATCTCTTACTGTGCCCAGTTTTTAAATTAAACTTTACTGTATGTATGTGTGAATAGGTAAAAACATATAGATAGAGGTCAGTGCTGTCTATGGTTGAAGGTGTCTGTCCGTTGGTCTTAGGATGGGAACCCCATGGATAATGGGGAGTTAATACAGTAAGCACAAATCCTTGTGCCCTGTGTTTCAGGAATTAGATGCTTCACAAGGGCAAGGGTCCTTGTCTCCTGTTCTCTTGATGTGCCCAGTGCCTAGGACACCACACTCACATGGTGGAAACTCCAAACACACATATCTAAATTTAGCCTACATGGTCTTCCCTGGAGGCTGCCCTGGTTTCTGTCCTCAAAGCAGCAGCCCCAGGAATTTGCACTGGGGGAGCCGAGCCACAGACCAGGTGCTCTGGGCTTGGAGGAAGGTCAATGGTGCTTCCTGAGTCCATGGGAATTGGCGTGGACGTGCAGAGACAAATGACACCATCAGTCCCAAGAGAACATTTCTAAGCAAAACAAACTGGCCCCTGAAATTGAACAGGAATTATTTCTTTTAGAAGCTTGTAAGAGAATTGTAAAGCACAAGAGGAAGGACTCCAAAGGTTGAAGGAGGGTCACAAAGCTTCTTGGAATGTAACAGATCTCTTACACCCTCTCGGAAACTGTTCCATGTAGCGCACAAGTCAGCTGGATGCCCAGAATGTCACCCCATGAAGAAGGGTAGATGGCAGTATAAGAAAGAAGAGCGTCAGAACTGGGGAGATGGCAAGGGGGTGACAACAGTCCTGGGTGACACGTTGGTCCTTTGGGTATGTTTGCGTCATCAGCTCAGAGACAGGGGAAAAAAACAGCCATCTTCATGCTGACACACACATACTGGAGTAGTTGCTTCCTATTGGGGAAGAAAAAATGGGGTGGGAGGAGCTAGTCACATCTTGACTAGAAGGCTCTTTAGAGAAAGTACGATGACAGCACTGTTCAAATCTTCCAAATGGGCCAGATGGTTTCTGGGGTACCATGTGTTACCAGCTGCCCATTGCTACAGATGAAGCCTTTCCGCTGGTGTCTGTATAGCACATATTGTGGGGTGCTGGTTCTTTTGATGGTGTTTAACATTCATGAGTGTCACTGTAATTATAAACCATAAATATACATGATGCCACACATCAGGAAAATCACCCAGCTTTCATTCTGCAAGGGAGGAAGCTACATTTATTGCCTGAGAGCATTCACCTTCCATTCTTTGTAAATGCCCCTCCTTTCTACTCCGATGCTCACCAAACCTAATGCCTCCCACGCACCACAGACTCCTAGGGATAATCACATATATTGTGGAGCCCCAAGTTTCCGAGCATGCCTGGACCAAAAGCCAGGGGAAGACAATTTGGGAGCATCTAAATAAAGCCAAATGATTTTATTTGACAACGTAACAAAAGTGCTTTGGAGGTCACGTAGCAGACAGGTGTACCGTGTGAAAGGAGGGAGGTAAATGGGAGCGAGTCAGCCTCCTTTCAAAGAGACATGTTCCAAGAGCTGCTGCGTTCCTCTTGGCTTAGAAAGCAGCTGATTCGGAGGCATTCACCTCGGAGATAGGCAGCTCCGTTACTGTGTCTGCGCCTGTAAACACTCACTGGTTCTCAGGTGCCTGTGTATACAGGGTGGGGAGAGGTAAGAACCCCACCATTCTCTCCCAATGAATGCAAAACATATAAATGAAGCAGCTGGGTGGAGCCCTGCCCTGGGCAGAGGACACGTTCAGTCTCACCCAGGGAGCCTTGTGCTGAACCCCACATCTTTAGTTTAAAGCCAGAACCCTAGAGAGCACACTTCCTGGCTCTATAAATAAGAGACTCGGGTTTCCTGACACCCAGGGTTTCTGCTCTTTAACATGTAAATAAACGTACGCCCCAAGCGAGTAAATACCTGTGTGCTGACTTTACAATCTTGTCTTGCAGAAATACCGACAGTACATGGCCGGACTTCTGGCTCCTCCTTATGGTGTTATGGAAACGGGCTCTAACAATGACAGTAAGTGAAGTGTGGACATTTTGTATCTGAAAATTGGTTGTGTGGTATGTTTTCATGTGACAAAAAAAAAAAGAAAAAAAAAAGTGTGTTGAACACCAGCATGGTAGAGGAAGCACCCTGACTCTGGTGTGAGTAACAGACTGGCAGCGCACACTGGAGATCGTGCATAGGTGGTCTGTGCTCTGTCCTGTGGGGTCTTCACTAGTGGAGAGTGCCTGGCTCTGGTGCAGGCTGGGACTTCCATACTGGATATCCGCATGCTTGGAATAGTTTTGTGCCTTTTTCAAAATGGGATTCCTGAGCTGTGTTTGTCTCAGCCACGTGGGGGTGTGCGGGAACCCCACCTTCTGTCCACTTAAGCTCCATTGACCAAAGAGAGAGACAGAAGTCATTAGTTCTTTTAAAATGGCCCCTTCAATCCCAGGCTTTTGGTAGGTTCTGGGTGCTAGGTGCTCTACCACATAGGAAGGTGATGGGTAGCTTAACTTTGGTATTTACTTCACACACGTGTGTGTAGTCAAGTAGTGTGGTATATATGTTCAATGTACACCAGCAAAAAAAAAAAAAAAAAAAAAAAAAAAAAAAAAAAAAAAAATTCAGGCTCCTGTGAGAGAACCACCCTTGGCTGAGGTTTAAAGATAGGGGTAGGGTGAGTTGTGTGATGCTGTTCTCAAGGTTGGTTTTATTTTTATGTATGTGTCTGTGCACAAGAGCGCAGGTGCCCTCAGAGGCCAGAAGAGGGCATCAGATTCCCTGGAGCAGTTGTGAGCTATCTGACCTGAGTGCTAGGAACTGCATGCTGAACCATCTCTCTATTCCCTATCCCCCCTATGGGTGTGTGTGTGTGTGTGTGTGTGTGTGTGTGTGTGTGTGTGTGTAACAAAGCACCAAGCATGGAGTAGTTGAAGTTATGGTACCTTGATGGCCAGATACAGACATGGCAGACAGCATTTCCACCCTGTCCCTTGGTCCTTGAATGCCGCTCTCACCCTCCAATGTGTTAGTTTCTGCAGGGGCCACCTTCTTTCTTGGCTGGATCTCCAGGGTTCCCGCCTTCTGTCCCACACGTTGCTCTTTTTCTATAGCCCCCGCCCTCTCCCACATCTGCCTCCTTGAAAAGGGAGCAGGAAAGAGGACATCGGCGCTCTCTCTCTCTCTCTCTCTCTCTCTCTCTCTCTCTCTCTCTCTCTCCTTTTTTCCTCCCCCTCTTGGCTGAGCTGGGGAAGAACCTGTGCACTAGGACTGCCCGAGTTAAAAAAAAAAAATCAGCTGTGCTGTCTCCTAGCTATGTGACCTCAGGCAAGACACTCAGATGCTTTGTGCCTCAGTTTCCCTGTTAAGGTAGTTGTATTAAACGAATCGAAATGTGCCATGTGTTTAAAAGAGTGCCAGGCCCATAATAATTATGCATAAAGTATTAGCTATTATGTCCTCACCCCTAGCCACTCACTAGCCCCATGAAGTCTGACTTCCACCCCACACTTTTTTTTTTTTTCAAGACAGGGTTTCTCTGTGTAGTTTTGGTGCCTGGATCTTGCTCTGTAGACCAGGGTGGCCTCGAACTCACAGAGATCCGCCTGGCTCTACCTCCCGAGTGCTGGGATTAAAGGCAGGCCTACTCACCGCCCAGCCCCGCCCCATACTTTTAAATGAATTACTCCACAGTTAACCATCACCAACAGACGCGGTGGCTCCCATTGTTCTTATTAATTTAATAGCTTTCCAGTCCTGCTCTCCCTCAGATCTCAGGGCTCTGTTGCATGATCCGTGTGCTCCTGCCTTACTCTCAAGGCTTGCAGTTTTTTACTTTTTCACAGTCCTTCCACTTTCTCCTAAAAGCTTAGGAGCTTGAGCTTGGTTCTCTGTCTCTGTCTCTGTCTCTCTCTCCATTGTGTGGTACCACATACCTGAGACTAGCCTAACTTGCAGTCTTCCTGCCTCAGCCTCCTTAGTGTCTAGGGTTTACAGGCACACAGCCCTGCTCCCAGCCAGGAGGCCTTTTTGAAAACAAAGGCTTTTCCATGTGCAGTCAGCACTTCCACCACATGAAAGAGCTGCCATTATTTCCCTTAAAAAAAAATCCTCTATCAAGTCAATACTCAGATTTCCCAAATTGGCAATTGACTATACCCCAGCTGTCTTCAGTTGGTCCACTCCAGGCCTGCAAAGTGGTTGCCGGTTGAATAGTTGCCACACTGGGTGGGTGCAGGATGAATTTCAGAGTGCTGACACAAGACCACTTGGCTCCTTATACACATACATACATATATCTGGGACGCTATGGCAGACATGCCTATCACCCCTGCATCCTGCCTGAGTATTTGTGTCTCGAGACTCTCCAGATTAAGGGATCAAAGCTCTAACTAGACCAAGCTTTCAGATGATCTCTTCCAGTCTAAGGCTGCTTGCCTGCCACCCTGCTGCCGTTGGGATGGCCACCCCGTTTTGTTAAGGTTGATATGGCAATTGTGTGGCCATATCTGGGAACAGTGCCCGTATACTTAGAATCTGGACACACTGTGGTTTTGTGGTGCAAACCACCTTACGCTGAGCCCCTGGTTGGAAGCCAGATAGAAGCCACACAGGAGACCGATCTGTGCTGCTTTTTCCTCCTTGGGATAACACTTGTGCCCGCTGCCCTGAACTTAGTGAGCTCTGCTGAAGATGTGGCTTCCCATAGCGGCCCCCTTACCGTGTCCACCCAGAGGAAAGGAGTGGGGGCTGCCTCTGGTAGATGCTCCTGTAATGTTCGTAAATGACCGAACAGAGGAGTACACAGAAGAACCAGGCATTTTCTTAGCTAAGGGAACTGAGCTCACCCTGGCCTGGAAACAGCTGCTGCCATGCTTAGGCCTGGCCTGAGCACAGCAGGAAGGAGCTTTGCTCAAGACAGAACTTGGGTTCTGGTGGGTTCCTGTGCTGCTTGCTCCTGAGTTCAGATCCCTGGCGCAGAGTGAGGTGGTTTGTCGTGTGGAGACGTGCGGGGTGTAAGTGAGTCACAGAGATTTTTACCACTGGGAGGGGAAAGCATATGGTGGACACAAAATAATCCTGGGCTTTGTTGCCTGGACACATAGCTCCATTCGCCTTGACGCATTGTCTTAGAGTTACGTGTGGGTGCATCTGTCTGTCTCTCTGTGTAGCTTTTATGGGTGCACACACACATAGAAAACATGGAAGTGTTACTGATCTTCCTCCAGCAAAGGATTTTGGTTCCATTGTATTGGTTGATCATACAATTTATGGCCTCTCTTTTCTCTCTTTCCTCCCTCTAGGGATTCCCGACAAGGAGAATGTGAGTAGCTACTTCCTCTGCCTAGCTTCTATAAACTGTCGTAAGGTAAAACATAACCATAGTGACCTTCCAAGCAAAGGAAGCTCTCCATCCACAGTCAACAGAGCAGTAAATATTCTTCTAATCTTATTGTGGCATCTTGGGTGAGTCATTAAAATACCCAGGAGAGCGGGGTGACTGCTCCAACATGATTGTCACATGTTTCTGGTATTCAGTCCAGAGAAAGGTTATTCCAGGGGTAAAGCCTGTAAGTGCTAAGTGTTCTTTTTCCTAGGATGCATATACGTCAATAGAACAAATTATTATAACACTGGGAAGAAACCAGTTGCTTTTCCTTAATGGGAATGTAAATGATGAAAACCAGGGTCTATTGATGAATTTGCCTAATTATATCCAAGAGCACTAAGGTCAGCATTTCTCTTTGGGAACTGAGGATGGCTAATTGATGTAATTGGTTTCTGAACACAGCTTCCAGGGCTGGGTGTAGTGTTTCACGCCTTTAATCCCAGCACCCGGGAGGCAGAGGCAGGCAGATCTCTGAGTTTGAGGCTAGCCTGGTCTACAGAGTGAGTTCCAAGACAGCCAGGGCTATACAGTGAAACCCTGTCTCAAAAAAACAAACAAATGAAAAAAGGTACAGTTTCCACCAACGGTGTCCATTGTATATGCTAAGGATAGGAGTATCTCAGTGGGTGTACTTCTCATGCAGATAACGATGGTGTTAACTCTATTAAATGCACTCTAGGCTTATACCACAACATGGAAGGCTTCATGGTGAACATGCCTAGGAATGATATTTGGTTAGAACTCAGATGTACCACCTTGTAATCCTGTTCTTGATTGCTGTACCTAGGTGACAATGTTACTGAATTGTTACGCTTCTCTTTGCTCTCAGACCTGCAACTGTGGGCAGATATAGTCTTATTTAAAATAATTCAAGTTATCTGCGTATCTCTTCTCAGAGAGCTGACTCTGTAAGAGATCCGCTTTTCATACTTCTGGTTTTTGAAGAGCTGGCTGGGTCCCACCCCACCGCTCTACCACGTCAGACAGGACGTCCGGTCTTAGCAATGCTGCTTGAAATGTCACACCAAGTTTTGACTTTATTTAGTTCAGCAAAGCATTTCAGAATGCAGCTATGGGCTGTGTACAAGCTGCTTTGTTTACCTAAACATCTTAGTCTCATTTTAAAAATGTGGCTGGTAGTCATGACCACCTCAAACTTCTGTTATGAATATTGAATGAGATCGTTTATGGAAAGCATTGAGTGAGAACAATAGAGCTGAGAAGTGTTAGGACTGTTATTGTAATTAGTATTTTCTCAAGCACTGTATCATTTTCTAGCTATCTTTTCATCCCTGAAAAGTGTCCTCACCCCTTCTAAAGGAACTGTCTAGGTGCCTTTTGTGGCCCTCCTTAAAACACTTTTCTTCAAAGAACCATGTCTTCCACTGTTAAAAACAGAAACAAATAACAGCAAGCAAGCAACAATAACAAAAACCCAAGTCTGGATGTCTAAAAAAAAAAAGCTAGAGAATTGGTTTCATCAGCTTCACAAGCAACAGGCTTTCCAGGAAGTAGCAAGCTGATCCTGCCACCACTTTGCATGCAGGAACCCCAAAGCATCCACACCGTAACAGCTAGCCTGCAGATCCCGAGGTAAATCAAGACGGTAAAATAGCCTCGAACTTTCTCATCAAGGACAGCTGGTGATCTGGAGAAGAATACAAAGAGTTCCCGAGCCTTGGGGGGG
>CABHPR010100034.1:3579-33350 GCA_902168415.1 Peromyscus melanophrys
CTTTCTTTCCCTCTCTCCCACCTCTCTTCCAATAAAGCTCTAAAAAGGTAACTATGGCTTGTGATTCTTCCAACCAGCACTCTCCTCCGCCGGCATGGCCACCAGCCAGGAGCAGCGCCGATTTAATCAATATGATGCTGTGACTCAGATACACCACTGAGCACCGAGGACCTGCTGTGACCACTGCTACCTGCCATCTCCTCCCCATCCAGTGAGACTGTGAGACCGCAAATGCGTGCACACGTGCGTCCCTCGCCGCCTCCACTGGACCCACACACAGCTACCACTGCCATCACCACAGTGAGTCTGCCATTCTCACAGCTGTAGTCTGAGCTATTTCTTTGCAACAGATACCTCGGGGGGTTGTCCTCGGGCTGTACTGGCAATGGCAGGCACATTTTCACTCCTGACAAGGGGGTAAATGGTGTCTAGGGTTCAACAGTGGACCAACTGCAGTACAGCCAAGCCCTCACCTTCTCTTGACGAACAGGAACGGTGACTTGAGCTGATTCATAGATCTCTCTCCACTCTCGGGGATGCCCCAGATTGTAGTCTGATCCCGGTTTGTTATTTTAATTTTTTATTTTTCTCTTGGCTACAGCCATGAGACAAAGGGGCGGATACATTTACCACCTACATTGGCGAATTGGGGTGGGCACTGGTAAACCTGGCCACATAACAGAGTCACGGGAACTTCTGCCAGTGAATGGGCAAATAAAAAGTTACTTTATCTCCTGTTGTGTCTAGTCTGTTTTGAGTTCTGATTGTAGTGAGCTTGAGTATGGTAATCTGATCACACATAGGCACAGGTGAGTCACCTTTGTTTTAGGAAAGATACGGAGCATTTACAACTAGGACATAGATCAGAGATTATGCAGATGAAGTTGCTGGCAGAGGGTGGTTCATTTATAGATAGAAATAATCATGGCCTTTACAGAGGACCAGCTCTGGGCCTTCATAGATACCCAACCACAATCCCTATAATAATCTTATGATTTCTCTGTTACAGAGAGAAGACACCCAAAGTATTAATAACTTTCTCCAAGATCATACGGTCTCAGTGAACTTTTTATTCCCCACCCTTCACAATAGGACCTAGTTGTTGTGTTTGATCTCTCTGCTCAGCCTGTAAGCTCCCCAAGACCAAGGGCCTGTGGTCTGGAACATGCTGTAACCATAAACAGCAGTCATGGAAATGAACTTCTTTAAGCGCCACAGCTTGAACCAGCCTGAAGCCTGCACAGACAAAGCCTGGTATCGAGGAGCATTCACATAAACTCACTCAGGAGCCTGGAGCAGAATTCAGGGTGGACCTGGCTTACATAATAAGTTCCAGGCCACTCCTCCCCATCAGAAGTCACTACTAATGACTGCTGTAACAAACTCCATTAGGACTTTAAGGGCTGAACGAGGAATTGGAGTAATCGAATGGTATGCCAACTGTTGGTTAAACGGCGCACTGCTCGTGGCTGACCACCGCCCACAGCGGCCATGCCGGCAGATCAGAGTAATCACAGGCCATAGTTATATTTTTAGAGCTTTATTGGGAAAGAGGAGGGGAGAGAGAGAGAGGGAGAAAGAGGACAGATGGAAGGAAGGAGCGGAAAGGAGAGGGACGCACAGAGGACCCACCCACTTTTTAGGCTGGGATGCCGTCGCAGGCTGATGACGTAATTAAGGACTGAATTCTTACATCCCAGACTTTTGCTTATTATAAAAAAAGCAGGTAGATGGGACTAGGGGCATCATTCCTGTCAAAAACTGCTTCCAGCTGACTTTTGGACATCGGTTGGCTCTGGGGGGAATGGAGAAGGGGAGTTTTCCAAGGTAGACAGGCGTTGTGGAATGTTGTCTGTCATCCATTTGCTCTGGAGACATGTATCCCTCTTGTCTGTGACTGGGAACTTTTTGTTTGACAAGATGCTGGTGACACAGAAAAAAAGTTGATGATCTCTGGACTCTGTTTCTGTGGTGGTCCTGAACCATTAGCTGAATAGTGAGTTAGAACAGGGAACTGGGAAGAGAAAAGCTTAGGGTACATGAGAATTTATTTTTTGGAATTAGGGACAAGGCAAAGATCAGGGCCCTGTCTGTATGCACGTGAGAAACACAGGCAGTGGATCTGGAGTGAAGCAATGAGCTCTTATCTTAGGTGGGAATCTTTTTTCATTAAGTAACTCTGAAAGTGCAATTAAATCTGGTGAGGTGGTAAGGCTGTCCTCTGTACCCGACAATAAAGGAGAGGTGACATCCCAAAACTCCCAGGACTGAGTCAGTGGCTCTGGTGTCTAGAAGGAAAGAAAAGGATCGCTTCCCTGCTGCGTTCTGGGTTCCCTGCCATGTCTGTAGCCAAGCCTAGGTCTGCTGGAGGTCTTTTTTTTAAAAAATTATTTATTTATTTATTGTGCATACAGTGTTCTGTCTGCACACCAGAAGAGGGCACCAGATCTCATTATAGATGGTTGTGAGCCACCATGTGGTTGCTGGGAATTGAACTCAGGACCTCTAGAAGAGCAGCCAGTGCTCTTAACCTCTGAGCCATCTCTCCAGCCCCTGTTGGAGGTCTTAACTTGATGTACCCATGCATCTTGGCGCCTGGGGGCAGTCAGCTGACTCCTTGTCTTTCTAGGCAGCACGGCCTGGCAGGGCATTTGCTAGCCTGTGGCCTTTTCCTCACTTAAAACAGGGACCCAACAGCTTTTGGGAGTCAGCAAGTGTCAGCACTTGGCAATTTTGTTTTCAGGCTTTTATCTCTTCCCTGGTACACCTTAAATGCCACAGATGACTCTTTTGCCTGTGGGGTCAGAAGCCTTGCTCTCCAGATGCTTAAGTTTTAGTTGGGGAGGTCTGGGGAACAAAAGACGGATTTTACTCCATGTCCTAATTTTTTTTCCTGATGATTGATGGCTTAAGGACAGCTTTTCGAAGATCTGCCAGTAGGCAGACTATAAACTGATCCTTTTGGAAGACTTGTCTGAGGCTATAAGCTGATTTTTGGCTCAAGAGCCATCCTGACTACTGTAAACTTATTTGTATGGATCTTAGCCGCTTCTAGACCCGTCTGTGCTTCTCAAGGCAGTTTGAGAATGGGTGGGTGGAGTTAAGGTGAGTTAGGGTGAGTCATAGAAACTGCCCAAGCCCACCCATTTGAGCCCGTCCACTGCCAGTGGAAGTCAGACAGAAAAGGTTGCACATGGCAGATGCAGAAGTGGGGAAGGAGAAGGGTTCAGAGCTTTAGCAGAAAGCTTGGAGATAAAGTAACTTTTTATTTGCCTGTTCGCTGGCAGAAGTTCCCGTGACTCTGTTATGTGGCCAGGTTTACTGGTGCCTGCCCCGATCCACCAATGTAGGTGGTAAATGTATCTGCCCCTTTGTCTCATGGCTGTAGCCAAGAGAAAAATAAAAAATTAAAATAACAAACCGGGATCAGACTACAATCTGGGGCATCCCCGAGAGTGGAGAGAGATCTATGAATCAGCTCAAGTCACCGTTCCTGTTCGTCAAGAGAAGGTGAGGGCTTGGCTGTACTGCAGTTGGTCCACTGTTGAACCCTAGACACCATTTACCCCCTTGTCAGGAGTGAAAATGTGCCTGCCATTGCCAGTACAGCCTGAGGACAACCCCCGGGGTGTCTGTTGCAAAGAATAGAGCTCAGACTACAGCTGTGAGAATGGCAGACTCACTGTGGTGATGGCAGTGGTAGCTGTGGTCCATCAGAGGTGGCGAGGGATGCACGCATTTGTGGTCTCACAGTCTTGCTGGATGGGGGAGGAGGCGGCAGGTGGCAGTGGTCACAGCAAGTCCTTGGTGTTTGGTGGTGTATCCGAGTCTGAACGGCACCAATGTTGGTTAAATCGGTGCTGCTTGTGGCTTGCTGCCGCCTGCAGTGGCCATGCCAATGGAGGAGAGTGCTGAAGGAGAGTGCTGGAGGAGAGTCACTAGCCATGGTTACCTTTTTAGAGCTTTATTGGGAGAGAGGGGGGAGAGAGAGAGGGAGAGAGAGAGGGAGAGAGGGAGAGAGAGGGCAGACAGAAGGAAGGAGTGGAAAGGAAAGAGAGGGATGCACAGAGGGCCCACCGCCTTTTAGGCTGGGATGCCGTCGCAGGCTGATGATGTAATTGAGGACCGAATCCTTACACCAACCAGTACGCAGGGTTCCAGGCCACTCTGACTAGTTTGGAGCGCCGCTGCTGCCGGGAGACTGCAGAGGCGCAGAGCGGTTGGCCTGTGCGCTTCTGGGGCCTGGGGAAGGGGGTGGACTCTTAAGCCCCGCCCCATGGGTGGGGCCACATCTAGGATGAGCCAAGGCTGCAACAGGTAATTGGTGCTGGTCTGGAGGTCTCTGGGCTTGGTCATTTGGAGGAGAGTGGATCCCTTCCCTACAAGTGTGCCTGAGCTGGGTAGAAGGGGCAGTGTCCCTGGTCTCCTGGGGCCACATTAGCGGAAAGCATGAAGCCATTTCTCCCTGACTCTGACTTCTTTGCTGCGGAGATGTAGCTGAAAGAGATGTAAAGGAGGTGGCTAGGAGAGTCCCCACCCATGAGAAGCCAACCTCCCCCCTCCCCCAATATGTATTTCTTGGTTATAGGTGTGAGGCTCCCACAGTATATAAACCATGAGTGCTGAGTTAGTGGTGTAAGTACATGCACAATGAGTGCTGAGATACAGGACTGAGCCTCCATAGCACATGTACCATGAGTGCTGGGTCACTGGTTTGAGGTTCCCACAGATGCACCATGATTGTGGGTAATAGGTATGAGCCTCCCACAGTGTTAGTGTTCAGGCATCTGCACTGGCCTGCCTTCAGGATTCTTAGCTGCAGCTACTAAGAGCACCCCCTGTACGCATATGCTTGTCAGTACTAAGGCAGTTCCGCTGGCCTGCTCAGGGTCCTGACAGAATACGTCATCGACTACAATAGTCCCTGCGTGCATGGGCTACATCCCCCTTATAAAAGATAAGCTCCTCCTGTCTTCCGCCCCTTCTCTCCTCAGCTCTTGATCCCCCCCATTCCCCTAATAAATCTCCCATATGAGTTCTGTTGCGTGGTGTGACTTCTTTCTCCCACCACAAACTACAACACACAGTACATATACCATGAGTGTTGATACATGTACAGTGCTGGTTTGAGTCTCCCACAGTCCATGTACCATGAGTTATAGGCATGAAACTCCCAGAGGACATGAATGATGTGTTACTGGTTTGAGTCTCCAACAGATACTCCTTGAGTGCTGGGTTACAGGCGTGAATCTCCCACAGTACATGAACATGAGCACTGGTTTACACATAGTAGCTGTGATGTCTATTCTTGGTTGTCAACTTGACAACATCTGGAATGAACTATAATCCAGAAATGGAGGGTACACCTGTGAGAGATTATTTGTGCTTATTTTGAAGTAGGTGGATCCACTTCTAGTCCAGACCTTTGAGACAGGAAGACATATACCTTTGATCCTGATCTTGAGGTGGGAAGACACAACTTTAATTTGGGCCACATCTTGGCTGGAAGCCTATATATAAGGACATAGGAGAAAGAAACTTGCTTGTTGCCTGCTTTCCCTTGTCTTGTTAGCACATCCATTCTTCACTGGCATCAGAGCCAACTTCTTTGGGATTCTGGTATATACTGAAGACAAGATGAGACATCCAGCCTTGTGGATTGAGCAACTACTGGATTTGGGGACTTTCTATTTACAGCCAGCCATTGCTGGATTAGCTAGACTGCAACCTATAAGTCATTCCAATCTATCTATCTATCTATCTATCTATCTATCTATCTATCTATCTATCTATCTTCATTCTGTAAGTTCTGTTACTCTAGAGAAACCTGACTAAATACAGTAGCCTCCTACTGTATATCCACCATTAGTGCTGGAATACAGGTGTGAGACTTCCACAGTACATGCATAATGAGTGCTAAGTTTCAGGCTTTTGCCTAATATAGTACATGTAGCATGAGTGCTGTATTACATGCATGAACTTCCCATGGTACAGAAACCACAAGTGCTAGGTTACAAGCATGAACCTATAGTGGTATTTTATTTGTACTGAAATGTGATTTTATTTGTATGTTAATAAATAAAGTTGCCTAGGGGTCAGAGCTATTAGCAAGCCATAGCGAAAGCCGGTTGTGGTGGTGCACGCCGGTAGGATTTGCTGGAGGAGGCGCACGCCTTTAATCCCAGCACTTGGTAGGCAGAGCTAGGTAGATCTCTGTGTGTTCAAGGATACAGCCAGCATTGGAGACACACGCTCCAATGTGTGTCTGGAGGTCTGTACAGACAGGCAGTGATGAGGCAGTCATGTGGTTGGGTTTACAACCAATGAGAAGACAGAACAGAAAGTCTATTTAAAGACAAACAGACAGGAAGTAGCTCTTTTTCGAGAGGTCTCTTGGCTGAAAAGGCTAGCTGCAGCAGGTAGGTAAGGCTCTTAGCTCTGACCTCTTGGGCTTTTATCTTTACATTGGCTCTGTGTTTCTTATTAAATAAGATGGTTGGTTACATCTACATGAACCTCCCACATTACATGCACCATGAGTGCTGTTACAAGCAGGGGCCTCTCACAGTATATGCTGGATAATACGAATCAGGTTCCCATAGTATGTGCAGTATGAATTCTGTGTTACAGTCTTACACAGTACATGTACTGTGGGTGCTCCTTTACAGGTAGGATCCACTGTACATCCATACTGTGTGCTGGTATAGAGGCATGAGTCTCCCATAGTATTGCACCATGAGTGTTGGGTTATGGGTTTGAGTCTCCCACAATACATGCATGGTGAGTGCTGGGTGGGTCATGAGTCTTCCATCATCCATGCACCTATTGCTGCCTGGGGGTCCAGTCTCCAGTAGCACAGGGCTGGAAAGGAATCCACGGAGTTGGCATACTAGACTTTTCTATCTGAGGGGGTTAGGGAAAGACACTCACACTCTCTCTTGATGATTTACTTCTTTATTTTTTTGTATTCTTCTACTGTGTACCTTTTTCTACAACTTATATATCTCAGCAAAATCTTTCAGGTAATACATTCTATTCTTCAAGTGAATAATTATAATGAATACAGGTAAAAACATGTTTTTCATCTCCCTTACAAAGTCACCCCCAAAACCCACATACATTTACATCTAAGTAACTTGTTACAGATTAGCAGAATATGAGCAAGCAGAGTATGTTTTCTCAGCTAACTCTTTTGTTGGCAGGGTGCATATTGTGGTTACAAAGAATCAACCACTTTATTACTCATCTTGAAAGGTATTCTTATAAGGAATCACAAACCTAAACTTTTATACATGAAAAACAGTCAGCTGTACTTTAAATCTTTAGGGTGCATACCCAGTCATCAATAGTTTCTTATATCAGGAGATTGAGGGCAGGAGTGGGTTGATCGTCAACTAACCCTAGCAAGGAAAGTACTTCAGCTAGTAACAATTGGGCTACTTTGTATTTTTGATCTCAGCTATGTGTTCTTATCAACTTCAGATTGTTTTCTGGGGTTTTTCATCTCCAAACTGTTAAGATCAATCCACGTGAATCTATTAATGGTTAATAGGGATTTATTAAGATATAAATTGAGGAAATACACTCACAAATACAGAACCGAGTAAACAGTTGAAGTTGTCCTTTGTTCTGTCTGGGAGCAAATGCACCTGGCTGTCCAATCACACCAGAAAGAAGCAAGGAGCCACTTGACCCCTTTCCCTTTTCTTTTAAGAGGTCACATATGAAGGCAAGAAGCACTGCCTTCTTTGGGCTCTATAGCCCAGGGTCATGGGAAGAGCAAATACCACTACATTTCCCCTTTTTGTCTAAATAAGAAAGTTCTAAACTAATGCAAACTATATACAATAAGAGTGATTATCAAGTATTGTCCAGGAGCAGGGAAAGGTAATAACATAAACAAAAATGGAACTACAACCAACAAGAACAACATCAAACAAGAAACACATGCCAAATGTCCAGAAATGTCCAGACCATAGGTAAATGGCATGTTACAGAGATTACTCCAATAGCTGTCCTCTCCTGAAGAATCTGACTTTAGTACCTAAAATGTTCTTAGAGGATTATAACTATAACTATCTAATCTTCAACCCCATCAAAGACCCGAGAAGGAAAATAATGTTACCTGAGAAAACAAGAAGTGCAAGCAAGCAATTTCTGAAAAATTTCAAGAATAGACAGAGACAGCTGGCAGCCTGGACAGTCATCTAATGTTTCTCAGCACCATTGGGTCATCCATTATTGGCTACAGGCCTATAATATCTGACAGACCATTTTTAGAAGCAGAAATTTTGAAAGACCATCTAACCCAGTCTTGGCAAGTTTCAGTGGTTGCTTTTCTTTGTGTCCTGCTTGTCTGGAAAGGATAGTGTGCATACTGTCAGCAGTCAAGGCAGTTCTTTGCCAAGCATGCAATTTTGTGCCAAGAAGAAGACAAACTTCCAAACAGAAATGTCTTAGAAGCCTAACATTCTCTTGGGATCAGATTGGTGCTGCTAGGAGCAATCATGTCTCACATCAACAGAATTATAAGTTATCAAAACATTTAAATGCCACATTCTCTAGGTCTATGAAGTGTTTGAAAATTACCTATCTGACATATATTACTGTAAATCTGGAAAACCGAACTAATATAGTTATATATGACAAGCATGGGTGACTATTCGTCTGTAAGTTGTATCTACCTAAATAACCTAAGGACTAAGGTTTTACATTATCAAGGTAAACAATTTGTAAACAAATGTACAGTATAGGACAATGACCTCAAAATTGTGACAATATACAAAATATCTTAAATGGAGGTAGAAATGTATAGTGCAATATGACAATAATATTCTTAATATGCTGGGCAGTGGTGGCACACACCTTTAATCCCAGCACTTGGGAGGCAGAAGCAGTCAGATCTCAGTGAGTTCAAGGCCAGCCTGGGCTACAGAGTGAGTTCCAGGAAAGGTGCAAAGCTACACAGAGAAATCCTAAAAAAATCCTTAATATGTATCAATATACAAAATATCCTAAACAGAGGTAGAACATACAGACAGTATGACAAATATAATTTTACATTTGCATCAATATACAAAATATTTCAAATAAGAGTGGGAGCATATGTACAATATGACATTTATAGTTTTGAATTTGTATCAATACACAAATTATCTTAAATGAGAAAAGAAAAATAGTTTACATTTGTATTGACATACAAGAATCCATACCAGTGCAAATTATCTAAGGCTGATAGTTTGCTAAATCAGTTTACCAGTAGATACAATAATCTACCTTAATATCCTATACCTATCTATTCCCCCTTTTTCTTTTCCAAAAGACAATCCTGAGTCTAAATTTTATTGCCCCACCCCAAATCCTGTAACAACTTATTCATAACCCTAAGAAAATAAAAGCTTTTGGAAGAGGAAGTGTCATTTTCTTAAAATTGTTTCCTGCTGTCTAGGGGGCAATGGTATCTCTGTGGGATCCTGTAAGAAAGCTAAATGGTTAAGTCTCAAATGGATTGGCTGCAATTGTTTGCAGCCAATCTCAGAGTAATGGGTAAGGTTATCCAAATTTCTGGCTAAAAGTGTAATATGTTAGACCATCTCATCTTGGAACTGCCCTAAAGAGTTTGCAGTTCAAAGCTGATCATTGAGTGGTGTTTTTTGGTTCAATGGCATCATTATGGACTGGGTAGAGTTGTTTTTGTGGGGCCCCATATTCCTTCTGGAGACTTCAGAGGTTGCTGTTGGAAAAATTTATTTTTCACAGTGGAAAGATATTATTAATATCAAAATGGAAAGTTTGAATCTTAAGATGATATGACATATGAGGAAGGATACCAAGGAATCATGAATAAGCATGGAGAGAAATAGAATTTGGCAACAGTGGTCCCAATATTATTAGTTTTCTTCTGTCCCACACCAACTGGGTCTTCTGATATGAGACAGAATCTCCTAATTTTTTCCTTTAGCTGCATGCTTGGGTTTAGAGAAGGAGAGAGCCACATTCCAACTCCAAAGGTAGCTTGATTTATAATTGAATTGGGACCACATCTTTTCTCAAGTTAAAGAGATAATGATGTTAGGCAGTGAGATATTACCCCACAGATTATATTGGTACCAGTAAGTTCTTCCCTTATGCTGTAGACATCTGTGTGTCCAAGGCCTTTTGATTTCTTGAAGATGTGTATTTCTATTATCCTGTAAAGACAAAAAACAAAACCCTGCCCTGATCCTTGTTTGTTGAATTTTCATAGCAATTTGTAGAATTATCACATCGGTGGATGAGCTATCACTTCTCCTCATCAAGGGTTTTCTCCTATTTGAATCAAATTTTTATTAATTTTGTTGGTATCCATAGCTTTTCCTATTCTGTAAAAACAAAAGTAAAACCCCTTCCCCAATGTAGGATATATCCTGGTTTCCATTTCGAGAACAACACATCTTTGAAGTAAACAGGTTGGTTTAGCTCAGGAGTTTTTCTGTTAGCTGGCTGCCTGGATAGTCACCTAAAGTTCTTCTGCCATGTTGGGGCATCCATTTTCAGTCCACAGGCCTAGAGTCTCTCAGTCACTTCTCTCTGTGGCCTGTAGAATGTCTGGCAGTTTCTTCTGTGCAGCAGGAACCTGAAGGACCATTTTGCCTTGCAAAGTTCAGTGGTCACCTTCCTGTGAGTCCTGCATGTCCAGTTGATACAACATTTTTGTCAAGCAGTCCAGGCAAGAACAGTTTCTCGCCCAAATGGCTGTTTTTGACAAGAAGAAGATAAGCTCCATATGGAGTGTCTTTGACGCCCATCTTTCTCTTTGAAGTAAATTGGTGCTGCCAGAAACAGACATGTCTCATCATCTAGAAGGTCTAAGTTTTTAAAACATTTTAAATGCCATATTCTGTAGGTCTTTGAAATGTTTGAAGATTACTTAACTGAATTATATTTATGTATACCTAGAAAACTTAGCATGACTATAAGTTTGACTATCATAGAAGAGTAATTATTAATCTGTATTTCTTAATTATTCCTTATGAGCTGCACACACATAATATCTTAAACAAGAGTAGAAATATACATACAGTATAACAAAATTAACTTTAAATTTGTATCAACAAGCTAAAATCTATACCAATGTAAAACATTTTAAACAAGTTGTTGCTCCTTAGAAAGTAATCCACCCTTTTATCCTATTATATCTGTAACCTACATTTCTATATCATATCCCCCTTTCTTCTTTTAGAAAGATATTGATTATGAACAATAACCATTTGTAACCAACTACCTAAACAAAAACAAACATCCATAATCTATTTTTTTGGAATGTGGGCATAGTTTTCTAGGCTACTTCCTGCTGATAAAGGGTGCTGTGTTCTTATGGGGACACAAAATTTTAGGATTATGGTTAAGTCCTGACTGGAGTAGTCTGTGAGCCAGTATTCTCTGAGCCAGTTGCCTTGAAACTGTTCTGGATGTTGGATCATCTGGGCCATGGTGTCATTGGAGACCTTTCAGGGGGTCTTGGTTGGTCAAACCATATTTGCCTGGAAGCAATCTACAGGTTCTCATCTTCTGTGGAAACAAAAGCAGAACCTCTTTTCTAAAGCAATGTATCCTTAGACATAGATTTTGAAATAAAGATATCTAGCCGGACGTTGGTGGCGCACGCCTTTAATCCCAGCACTCAGGAGGCAGAGGCAGGCAGATCTCTGTGAGTTCGAGGCCAGCCTGGGCTACCAAGTGAGCTCCAGGAAAGGCGCAAAGCTACACAGAGAGACTCTGTCTAGAAAAAACCAAAAAAAAAGATATCTTTAAATTATACATATTGATTTAACTCAGCAGCTTTTACAATCAAATGTCTCTCTATAGTTAAAAATCCCAAAGACAACATAATCCAGATTCTCTGTGTGATTTCCATCTTTATGTGGGTTATTTTTTATATTATTTTTACTGTCTCTTTAAAGATTTTATTTTTAAAAACTTTCTATTTCTTTAATATAACTGTTTGTTGTAGCTAGAGTTTTCCTGCCTGACCCACAGTCAGGACAAATCTCTCTCACCCGCCAGTCCCACAGCCGCTCAGACCCAACCAAGTAAACACAGAGACTTATATTGCTTACAAACTGTATGGCCGTGGCAGGCTTCTTGCTAACTGTTCTTATATCTTAAATTAATCCATTTCTATAAATCTATACCTTGCCACATGGCTTGTGGCTTACCGGCATCTTTACATGCTGTCTGTCATGGTGGCGGCTGGCAGTATCTCCTCAGCCTTCCACTTCCCAGAATTCTCTCCTCCTTGTCCCGCCTATACTTCTTCCTGCCTGACCACTGGCCAATCAGTGTTTTATTTATTGACCAATAAGCAACATGTTTGACATACAGACCATCCCACAGCAGTTTGTATTCCTTTTTCTCTCTTTTTCAAGCCTATGTACATTTTTATACACAGTGTAAACTGTTTAGAGGTTTATTTTATCTGAATCTGTTTTATTGTGAATCTATTGCTTTAAACTGCAGCATTACTAGGACTAAAATAGCAGCTTTGGCTGCTGGTTCCACCCACCTCAGCTTTCCAACATGGTGGAACTATGTTTACTTCTAGCTTTGGGGGAACCATGCTCACCACTGGACTCTGGGAGGCAGTGGGTCTAAGCTTCCATCCAGCAGCATGTAGCCCCCAATTTTTTGTATTAACAAAAGCTAAATCTGCCATGCAGTGCACTATGTGGCTTGGAGATGCCACTGTATACCATGGCAGAAATCTGCCATGTTGCACTCAAGCCCACACACTGCTGAGAACCACCATACTGTAGCTCATGAGAGACACAACTAGGAAGCTGTTTTTAGCTCCATTTTAGAATATTTTTTTAAAGCTTTCTCAGGTTTTAGGTTGAAACTCTTGTCCTATGTTGGGCATCATTCGTAATTGAAAGTTTTCCTGTGTCCTGCCTGGCCTGTGGTCAGGACAATTCTCTCTCACCTGCCAGTCCTGCAGCTGCTCAGACTCAGATAAACACACACAGGCTAATATTATTTTTTAACTATGGCCATGGTAAGGCTTCTTGTTATCTAGTTCTTATATCTTTAATTAACCCATTTCTATAAATCTATACTTTGCCATGTGGCTTGTGGCTTACTGGTACTTTTACATCTTGCTTCTCATGGCAGCGGCTGGCAGTATCTCCTCTGTTCTGCCTTTCTCCTTCTTCCTCTCTATTTAGAATGTCCCACTTAACCCTATTCTGCCTCACCATTGGCCAAACAGTTTATTTATCAACCAATCAGAGCAACACATATTCATAGCATACAGAACGACATCTCCCATTAGTTATCCAATTGTCTCTCTGCAGCTATTGTCCCTTTCTCATCAGAAAACTGAGAAAACTCAAGGTTAATAAAGCATTATTTAATCTATTTCTAGGGGTCATTGTTACTTGTTTCTATTTATTTAGCATGTCCTTCAAAATTCGATTAGATCTTTCTATGACTGCTTGGCCTGTGGGGTTTTTGGTATACCTGTAATATGCTTTATATTATAATAAGCAAACAACTGTTTCATTTTACTTGAGACATATGCTGGAGCATTGTCAGTCTTAATATGTACAGGTATTCCCATGATTGCTATAACTTCTAATAGGTGTGTAATTACAGAGTCAGCTTTTTTAGAACTCATAGGAGTTGCCCATTGAAATCCTGAATAGGTGTCAATGGTATGGTGTACATATTTTAATTTTCCAAATTCTGCAAAATGAAACACATCCATCAACCAAATTTCACTTCTTTGTATACCTTTAGGATTATTTCCTGCAGGTAATGGAGTTTGATTATAGAAAGAACAAGAACTTTTTTCTTTTTCTTTCTTTCTTTCTTTCTTTTTTTTTACAATTTCCTTGGCTTGTTGTGAAGTGATGGAAAAGTTCTTTTTCAAACTTTTGCTATTTACATGGTCTTTCTTATGAAATTCTGAGGCCTCCAGCATGTTACCTATTAATAACTGATCTGTTTCATCATTATCTTGTACTAGAGGATCTGGCAGGCCTATATGGGATCTAACGTATATTATATATATAAGATGTTCCCTATTTCTGATGATTTCCTGTAATTGTATAAATAGTGAAGTTAATTCCATATTATCAGGAATAAATTTGACAGTTTCAATATGTAAAACAACTCTCTGCATATTGAGGGTCAGTAACTATATTGAGAGGTTCTGTGAAGTCTATTAGTACCATAAAAATGGCATACATTTCTAACTTTTGTACAGAATTGTAAGGGCTTTGGGCAACTTTACTTAAATCTCTTGATTTATATCCTGCCTTTCCTAATTTATTTGCATCAGTATAGAATGTGGAGACTCCAGAGACTGTTTTTTTTTTGTTTTTTGTTTTGCTATACTATGTGAGGAAGGACCTATTCAGTTGTTTTTATTAATTCTATTCTCTTGCTTTTGTGATAACAGTTGTTAATCTCTTCTAAAAAATACTGCAGGCTCTTTGCCAGTATTTATTATCTTTCCATAACAAGGAGATTTCCTTATTAGTTAAAGGTACTACAATTTCTGCTGGGTCTATTCCTGTCAATGACAAAGTCTTAATTTTCTTTTTAGAATCAAACCAGAGATCTTCTCCACAAATGTCTTTAACTTCTTACTCGGTTTATGTGGTAGAAATATCCATTCCAACATAATATCTTCCCTCTGCATCAAAATCCCTGTAGGGTAATGACAGGAGGGAATGACCAGAATGCAGTTAAGTTCTGGATTCACACAATCCACATGTGCCTCTAGTATTTTCTTTTCTACTACAGCCAATTCTTTCTCAGCTTCAGCTGATAATACTCTTGGACTATTTAAGTCCTTGTTTCCTTTTAGGATATTGGCCAAATTTACTAGTCCATTTTTAGGTATTCCAATGATACTGTAAGTTGGAAATGTTTCCTAACAATCTTTGAAAATCATTAAGTGTCTGCAATTGATCTCTCCTGAGTTGTACATTTTGGGGTCTAATTTTTTGTAGATCTATCTTATATCCTAAGTAATTAATAGACTATCCTCTTTATATTTTTTTCAGGAGCAATTTGTAATCCCCAGTGAGGCAAAACTTTCTTTACCTCTTCAAACACACTTTCTAAACTGCGGATCAGCTAATAAGATATCATCCATATATGGTAAATTATAGATTGTGGAAATTGGGCATGAATTATTTCCAATGACTTTTGCATGGAATATTGTCACAGGGTGGAGCTATTTAACATTATCTGTGGGAGAACCTTCCATTGATATCTCTTGACTGCCTGGGAATTATTATAAGCAGGTACTGTGAAGGCAAATTTTTCTCTATCCTTTTCTTGTAGTGGTATGAAGAAAAAAACAGTCTTTTAAGTTAATAACTATAATGGGCATTCCTTATGTAACAGAGAGGGTAAGGGCATCACATTCTGTAGGGAGCCTATAGGCTGAATTACTTTATTATATGACTCTCAGATCTGTCAGCATCCTCCATTTTCCAGAATTCTTTTAAATAACAAATACAGGAGAATACCAAAGGCTGGTAGATTCTTTAATGTATTGAGCATTTAACTGCTCCTGAGCCAGCTGTTCTAAAGCTTGTAGTTTCTCTTGTGTCATAGGCCATTGTCCAACCCAGACAGGTTTATCAGTTAGCCATTTTAAAGGTAGGACCGTTGGTACCTCGGAGAGTTCAGTGGCAGTTGTGCTTTATTTATGTACAGCCTGAATGGTTGGTGGCTGTTTCATATAATATCTTATAATATTATTCCAAGAAGTATGAATTGGTCTATGGTCCACTTCTGAGATTGGAGGAATATTAACATGGGTACTCTAATTGCTGTAACAGATCATGGCCCCATAGACTCATTGCTACATTAGGCATATATGGCTTCAGCCTTCCTCTCTGTCCTTCTGGCCCCATGCATTCAACACATCTCATATTTTGTTTTACCTGAGATAAGGTTTCAATCTCTAGAAATTGGAATTTACCTCTTGAAGAGGCCAACTTGGATGCCATGATTTTGGCATAATTATAGTCACATCTGCTATCTGCTAAAGTCACACCTGTGTTCACTAAAAGCCTTCCAGAATAAGGTTATTTATTCATACTCTAAACTTTGTCTTTGTTCATTTATGAAAGTCTGCCAAAATATTTGTTTTCTGTTTTTTTGTAAATTTTTGATCCATCTATGAAAGCTGTACTATCATCCAGTGCAGTGTATTATTGTTTGAATCTTAGATGGTCTTATAATAAAAAAATCCAGAGCCAGATATCAGAGTGAAAGCTGAAAGATCAGAGAAGCAGAACAGCCAGCCACTAGTTCTTACCTCTTTGAAATCCTCAGTCTAAAGAGAGAGAGTTCCTGTTTCTTCTTACTTTATATACCTTTCTCTGCCCTGCCATAATTTTCTTCCTGGGATTAAAGGCATGTGTGCTTTCCAAGCAAAGGCATGAGATCTCAAATGATGGGATTAAGGGTGTGTGCCACCACTGCCTGACCTCTATGTCTAACCTAGTGGCTGGCTCTGTCCTCTGATCCTCAGGCAAGTTTATTAGGTTACACAATATATCACCACAGTTGGGTTTTTTACATTAGGCATTGGATTATTTAATTGTCCTGGGGAGGAGTTTCCTTCACAGTGACTGGACATGATTGGACCACGTTTGATTTGGGGGCCTGTGAGAGGCCCCCCAAGGTATTCCCAATGGTAAAAGGGTTGCCTTGTATGTCTCTTGTTGATTTGCATTCATTGGTCTAATGTTGACCTTTTCTGCATCTGCTGCATAATACAGAATGTTGGGGTCTCCTGTTTGGGTCATTTCTAGAAGAAGCATTGTTTCTAGGAGTGCCCTTTGTACAATTTCTTCTTATATGGCCTGGTGTACCACAGTTAAAATGTTTGACACTTTCAGCCGGGCGGTGGTGGCGCACGCCTTTAATCCCAGCACTCGGGAGGCAGAGGCAGGCGGATCTCTGTGAGTTCAAGGCCAGCCTGGGCTACCAAGTGAGCTCCAGGAAAGGCGCAAAGCTACACAGAGAAACCCTGTCTCGAAAAACCAAAAAAAAAAATGTTTGACACTTTCATGCCTCTTTATACCTTTGGAAATCGCCTCTCCTATTCAAGCCTCATCACCATAATTAAGAGACTCAACACTGATTGTGTGTTGGATCCATTCTTCTATGGATGCTGATCTGATCTTTAAAGGTCCAAGTATCTTTTTGCATTCTATTTTAGTATTTTCAAAAGCCAAAGATTGAATTAGTACTCATCCTGGTCTAATATTGTCTTGTTTACAGCTTTTGTCAGTCTTTGTAAAAAAATCAGTAAACAGTTCTTTCGACCCCTGTATGACCTTGGTAAACAGCTTAGTTGGTTTCCCTGGTTCTGGAATCTTTTCCCAAGCACTTAAGGCTGCTGTATGGCATATGAATAATGTACGCTCATCAAAGGTAGATTGTGCATCTATATCAGCGAAACAGCTCTCATCAAGAATTTGATCTTGGGAAATCTTAAAACCTCTAATCTTACATTGATGCTCAGGTGCCTTAGCTTATTGCTGTGGGATGTTCTGTATGCTGTGAATGTGTTGCTCTGATTGACTGATAAATAAAATGCTGACTGGCCAGTAGCCAGGCAGGTAGTATAGTATAGGAAGGATAAGGAGAGAAGAGAATTCTGGGAAGTGCAAGGCTGAGTCAAGAGACGCTACCAGCCACTGCCACCATGAGAAGTAAGATGTAAAGGACCGGTAAGCCACAAGCCACATGGCAACTTATAGATTAACAGAAATGGGTTAATTTAAGATATAAGAACTAAATAGCAAGAAGCCTGCCATGGCCATACAGTTTATAAGTAATATAAGTCTCTGTGTGTTTACTTGTGTCTGAGTGGCTGCAGGCCCTGGTGGGACTGGAGAAATCTCCAACTACAGCTTCTTTCAACCAGCTTTTCCATTGTAATTGCTGGCTATATTCTAATACAGCTGATACTGATTCCAGTGATTTTGTGTGATCCTATTTCTGGAAGACTATGTATTTAACATCTGTTTCACATATGTTGAATGTATACCATAGGTAACTACAGCTTCCTTGATTTTCTTAAAAATTTCTTATATATACATAGGCTCCCATTTATAATATACATATCCTTCAGGATAGTTATCAGTTGCTGGTTTTTCATAAACAGTAACAGGATATATTTCATGGCTTGTGATTTTTGGTAAGTCATCTCTAACTCTGTAAGGTACCAGAGATGTTATAACATCTCTAATCTCTTCCATCTGCTTGTTAACACTTTTATTATTAGTTATAACATAGTCCTATAAAGCTCGATATTGATTAGCCACAGCTTTTTCTAAATTCTGTACCTCCTTTACCATAAATGATTCCAGTGACTTCTTGGAATCATTTTTTTTTTTTGGTTTTTCGAGACAGGGTTTCTCTGTGTAGTTTTGGTGCCTGTCCTGGATCTTACTCTGTAGACCAGGCTGGCCTCAAACTCAGAGATCCACCTGGCTCTGCTTCCCAAGTGCTGGGATTAAAGGTGTGCGCCACCACTCAAAAAATTTTTTTTATGCTCATCATAAATACATGATTCCAAAGAGTTAATTCTACTGATTAATTATGGTCATTCCTCCTTAGAAATTATCTCTATGGCATTAAGTTTGCCTTGCAGACTTAATATTTTATCCAATAATTTTTCACATTTATTTTCAATAGAATTAAATAAGGTTGTCTGTGTATTATTAGTGGACTGAAGTTATGTGGTAAATTAGCACATAGATTCCAAAAAATGAATCCTTTGGTTTAATTCTCATTACCACTTTGCAAAGTCTGTATCAGTCCCACTAATGTCTCATATTTGGTGCTATTATTAAACCAGTTTTTAAATGATATGATATGAATTGTTATGCTAATCGCCATTATAGTGAAAAATGTATACATCCCAGGAAGGTCATCTATGTCTTGTAAAATTTCATCCATAGTATAAGCAAAGAAGTTTTTAAATCCCTGAATGGTTATATTATTCATCATGGTGCAAGAGATACTTAAAATTTGTAAAGAAAAACATTTTTTTGTTTATTTATCAGTTTAAGGTGTAAAATTATCATGTAATTTACCTCAGATAAGGTTCTCAAAAGATTGTCCAGATGTTCCAGATGTGATTAATCAGATCAGGCAAATGGCTGGTTTGTTTGATGATTTTTGGATATAGTATCATTGCTTGGCCAGTAGGTGTTGCAGGTCATCTCACACAGGTCTGGTGTGAGCTGACTCAGGCTTCTGGAGTGGGGTCCTATGAATTAAAGACTCACCCAGGAAACCTCCATCTGGTACCCGTGAGTATAGGCAGAGCTGCTGGAATCACAACAGATGAGGCAATACACCAAACAAGCTGGGAACACTCACCTGACAGGAGCCACCTATCTGGGACACCTGCAGACAGTCTCAGAGCTGTCTGCTCATGTGTTTCAGAGAGTCACAGCAGCTGCACACAAAATGGCAGTGGCAGCAAGAGTTTCAAGATGGAGTTGGCAGCAGCTACACTGAACAGTTTTAAAAGAAAAATATCAGCCTGCTGACTGACATTCACTGACCTGTGGGCCTCTTTGCTTAAGCAGAGCAGAGTGCCACTGTGCCCAAACTGCAGAGTAGGTGCATTTTGCTGAGGGATTTCTGTCACTTGCTTATACCAAGCAGGAGGCTGTGACCTGATCCAGCTGCTGCAAGCACTGCTGCCTTATGTGCTTCCTGACCCACCTGGCTCATAGGACACTTGGAGCTGCGCATACCTGCAGGCTCCCATGGCCCATGCAGGTAGTCACCTGAGGTCAGGCAGTTCTGCTGGCCTGGAAAGCACCTGGGCTGAGGTGGATAAGTGCCAGGTCCTTGCATGTACAACAGCTTTCGGACTGCAGAAAGCAGATGCAGACCCCAAGACTCAAGCTGGAACTGAGCAGCTTATAAGTGCTAGTGAGGCAGGCTTGCAGCAAGCATGCAAGCCCCTGAGCAAACACGATACAGATGCCACAAAAGCTGTGGGCAGGAGCCACAGGGAGTGTGGAATCGTTTTGTCACGTGGGTGCCACTTGTTAAGATCAATCCACATGAGTCTATCAATGGGTAATAGGGATTTATGAAGCTATAAATTGAGGAAATACTCTCATGAATACAGAACCTGGCAAACAGGTGAAATCGTCCTCTGTTCTCTCTGGGAGTGAATGCACCTGGCCAACTGACCACCCCAGGAAGAAGCAAAGAGCCATGTGATTCTTCTCCCTTTCCTTTTAAGTGGTCATGTATGAAGGCAAGAAGCACCACCTCTTTTCGGCCATATAGCCCAAGATCTTGTGGAGCAAATACCACTACACAAAGCTATTATCAAAACAACTGATCTAAACCTGAAGTTATTTTAAGGCTTTGTTTCAACTATGATGCACACTGAAACCTGTGACTGCAACTTTCAGCATTAAGATTAAAGGAATTTGAGTCAGCCTGGCTCTTGGGACTCAATTCTTTTTTTAAATCATTAACTTGGATTTCAGTCTATGCAGCTCCTTATGTAGCACAAATCCTAATTGGTCTTATTAATAAAAACTCGAAACCAGATATGGGGTAAATGCTGAAAGATTAGTAAAGAGCTCGCCACTAGAGAGACTTCTTCCCTCTACTGAATCCTCAGCCTGAAAGGGCCAAGCTCCTGTCTCACTGTGCCTTATCATTTCCTCTCTCTGCCCAGCCATATAACTTCCTGTTTCTTCCTCCCAGATGCTGGGATTAAAGGTGTGTGGCACCACTGCCTGGCCTTTAGTGGCTAGCTCTGCACTCTAATCTCCAGGCAAGCTTTATTTGTGAGAGCACAAACAAAATATTACCATATCCTTAGTTGAAGCTCATAGGCCCTAGCTGTGTAACATTTCCTTGTATTTATTTTTATTCATCAAAACTCTGTATAAACTAACATAATTATTATCAATTAGACAGTACAGCTTAGGAAGGAATCATCTTCACAATAATCCACAGGTAAAAATGCCCAGTAGAATGGGATGTTTCCATGAGATAAACACACTACATTACAGGCAGTGGGGATCTCTCCACACTCATTCACACCATACCAGATACTAGAGAAATATGGCAGCAGCAAACATGTGAAGGCAAAAGACATTCTGGAGTCTGTGGTCTCTGGGTCTTGCCTACCCAAGATTCACCCATCAAAGATTTTCCCCCTGGTAGGCTGACACCCTGAAGTCAACTGCCATTTGCTGCTCCTCTGACATGGCCACTGGCATACACCATTGGTCTTGGGTTAGATAAGAGCTTCCCAAAGTATATGGACCATTCATGCTGGCTTACAGACATTTGACTTCAACAGTATATGTTGGATTATGGGCATCAACTTCTCACAGTATGTGCACCATGAGTGCTGTATTACAGTCTGGAGCCTCCTATAGTACATGTACCACAAGTGCTTGCTTGCATGCCTGATCCTCCCACAGTACATGCATTGTGAATGCTGGGTTACAAGTGTTAACCTCTCACAGTACTTGCATCATGGGTGATGGGTTATAGGCATGAGCCTCCCACATTACATGAACCCATTGGGTTATAATTGGGGTCAGTTTAATATTTTTACCTCTAATGTCACAAAGCCCATATTTAGTGATCTGGTCCTTTAACTGTCACCTTGTTGAATGAGGATGAGAACTCATCAAATTGGCTGTCATTTTGACACCTGCCAAAAACAGTTTGTTGGAAAAAAGAGAGAGAGAGGAAAAGAGCAGAAGACATTACTGAATCATTGTCAGGTGTTCTTTGTTGTGTATTGAAGAAAAAGGGCCACTCCAAGATGAATTTTAGGCTCTCTGGAAGCAGAGAGGAACAGTTTCTTTGAACTGAACCTCTAGCAGCCATGCAAAGGCTTATTTATTGATGGCTATACAAAAGTTTTTTTTTTTTTTTTTTGGTAAAACAAATTCCTTATACCAAAGTCCCTGATCTAATCTATATGTTTTCTGAAGGAAAACATCACACCCCTGCTACTTTAGGCCTTATTTTGTACTGCTTGCAGTACCCTGTAGTAGGACTTTCTTGGGGACTCTCTGCCCCCAAATAATGACACAGAGACTTATTATTAGTTATGAAAGCTTGGCCTTAACTTAGACTTGTTCCCAACTAGCTCTTATAACTTAAATTAACCTGTTTCTACTAATCTATGTTCTTCCACATGGCTTTTTACCTCTCTTGCATCTGTAACCTGATTTGCTCCATGTCTTGCTAGCATCTCCCATGCACTTAGATTTTTCTTCAGTTCTCTCTCCCCAGAAGTCTTGCCTAGTCTCTTCTGCCTAGCTATTGGGCATTCAGCTATTTATTAAACAAATCAGAAGGCACCTTTCACACAGTGTGATCAAATATCCTGAAACAGTATCCAATAATTCAAGATATTCAGGTGTGCCAGAATAGTCTTGTGACTGAAGTCATACAAAGGCTGTGAAGTTGCTTTAGAAAAACAACACTATAGATAACAGAAAACAATCACTGTTTTCCACAATGATTTCTTTAAAAGCTTAAATACTTCTAAAAAAACCCTATTCATTCTGATGTTTACCCTAGTTACGGTAAAAATAACTATTTCATTCTAATGTTAACCCTAGATACAATGATTCTACTAATATTTTCTCTACAAATCACTAGAAAAAGGGTCCACCAAGAAGGACCTAGAGTGGGAAGGGGTGGGACTGTGGAGGGAGGTTATAGAAGGAGCTGGTAAATATATTCAAAATGCATTGTACAAAATGCTCAAAGAATTAATAAAAATATTGTTTTAAAAAAGGAGCTAAATTGATTGGCATAGGCTTTCAGCTCTTTAGGATGTTGAGGCAGAAGTATGCTTGAGCCCAAGAGTTTAAACCCAGCTACAGCAACATGGAGGCCTTATCAAGAGGGAGAGGGATGATGAAATGGAAGGCTGGTATCACCATAGAAATAACTACTGTTTTTCTTTTTTTGTTTTTTGAGACAGTGTTTCTCTGTGTAGCTTTGGAGCCTTTCCTGAAACTCACTCTGTAGCCCAGGCTGGCCTTGAACACACAGAGATCTGCCTGCCTCTGCCTCCTGAATACTGGGATTAAAGGCATGCACCACCACCGCCCAGCTGAAATAACTATTTTTACTGCACAGTTTTTACATTGACAAAAATCATTAAAATGGGAAGGCTGGCAAGATGGCTCAGCTGGTAAAAAGGCACTTGCCAAATGAGACTGGTGACCTGAATTTGAGCTCCAGAACCCATGTAAAGGTTGAGAGGAAAGCCAACTCCATAGAGTTTTCCTTTGGTCTCCATACATACACCCTGGTGCATGAGCATGCTCTCGTGTGTGTGTGTGTGTGTGTGTGTGTGTGTGTGTGTGTGTGTGTGTGTGTGTGCAGGAAAAATAATCCCATAAATCTCAGATAACAATCACTGATTGTTTACAAAAGATTACTTTAAAGCCTAGGTACACCATCACTCTGGAATTTATGCCAGTTTAAGCTCTATTAAATTCCCCACTACACTGACCAAGGGAAAACTTGCCAACTGCCAGTGTTGGATAGGGTGCTCAGCAATGGGTGAGCTGGAAAATGGATCTGTTGCAGGTGGACTGGAGATAAGGGATAGGGTCTCAGTGTAGCTTAGACTCTTGAAGGGGAGCATGCAGACACCAGAATATCCTACCAAGTCACAGGCTTGTACAAAATGACTTGTACAAAATGCTCAAAGAATTAATAAATTAATAAAAATATTATTTAAAAAAGGGAGCTAGATTCATTGACATAGGCTTTCAGCTCTTTAGGATGTTGAGGCAGAAGTATGCTTGAGTCCAAGAGTTCAAACCCTAAACATGTTAGGGTTTACTCAATGCAGTACATTGGAGGATTAGAGCCAAGCAATGCTGCAAAGGTCACCTAAGAGGTCACCCAAGAGGTTTATTGGGGGTAGGAGAAATGAAAAACTGTCTTGGAGCAGAGACAAGAGAGAGACAGAGACAGAGAGACAGACAGAGACATAGACAAAGTGAGAGAGACAGACAGAGTGAGAGAGCCAGAGTGATCTGTGATGGTGGGGACCATTTAAAGGGTATGCATGTCACATTTGGTGACTGGTGATGATGTAGTTGCTGGTGCTGAATCACTGAAGGCAGGCTGGGGGAGTACCACGTATCTAACAGTGGGGACTCCACAGATTCTGTCCATTATTCCAAATAGAAATGTCATTGGTGTCTTAACCAGTGGAGCAAGGGGAAAGTGAGGAAAAGGTCACTAGGTCTTCCAACTAACAGCTGTGTTCAGCCTCCATTTTAAATTATCATCTGCAATTATGAGGAGTATTGCACATCACTGCTGCCATATTCCCAGGTCTGTAGAGAAATCCATCATCTACCAGAATAGGCCACCTAAATGCAGAAAAAGAAAAACTTACACATGTTCTGCCTGTAGGAGCTCAGGGCTTTTGTGTCTCTGCTGTGGCATAGGCATGAGGTCAGGCCACATTTGATTTCTGTTTCCAGTTCCTGGCTATCGTAGCAGGGAGAGGGAGCTGCTGCAGCCTTTAAATCCAAAATAGCACGAGGAAGATGAAATTTTAAGGTGAACTTCATAAGAGAATCCACACAGAGGTGGGAAATGTGTGCATGGGGATAGAACAGAACATGCCAACTTTCTTACAGAAAGGCTTCATTTTAAGAACCCACAAATCTTCACTAAGTTGCCTCACTTTTACATGATTTTTCATTTTTCCTATGATTAACAATATTAACTCTTTAAAAATCTATGTGCTACATCTGCTTTCTACTCTTTCCTGCTTTGTTTATGTTTTCCATGATAATGTCTCTCCATGAGTGCATGCCTGAAATAATTACATGCTTTTTGATGTCCAAGATGAATGTATACCCTTAGTTCCTACTGAGAACTACTTTGGTCATTAATTTTTAGTGTGGAGAGGATCCATGTTCTATGAGGCTTTCACCTAAGGGTCTATTGGATCTTGATAGACAAGTCACAACACCCATCCCTCTGAGAACACAATGTTAGAATACAAAATATTGATCACTGATAACAGAACAAGTTCTATTGGTAACTAATCTTTTGTTGATCTAAGTAAATGGCTCAGGTAATGGACACAAGTGGATATTGTTAATTTCTATTTCAGGGTCTATTGACTTTCAAGGATGCAGCCATAGACTTCTTCCAGGAGATGTGGGAATGCCTGGACTCTCTTCAGAGGACTTTGTACAGAGATGTCATGTAGGAGAACTAAAGCAACCGGGAATTTTTTCTTTCATGGTTCCTACTTTATCCTAGGGATTTCCATCAAGTGTACTTAAGAGATGTAACTTTTTTTGTGTGAATGAGTCTTACATCCCCATTTTGGCTAAATAGAGTTGAATTTTTTTACATATCAAACATTTACATCTGTTGATTTTGTCTTTATATTCAGTCAGACTTCTGCAAAATGATATACTTCCTTCAATCTCATATGGTGTTTTGTGGGCACATAGTGCATATAATGTGTGGATCCACATCTTAACATTTTATTACACAGTTGTGTACATGAATCTTAAAAGGTCTTATTAATAGAAAACCCAGAGTCAGATATTGAGGAGAAAACTGAAAGATCAGAGAAGCAGAGCAAGCCTGCCACAAGTTCTTATCTCTATGAAATCCTCAGTTTAAAAAGAGTGAGTTCCTGTTTCCTCACATCTTATATATCTTTCTGTGTCCTGCCATATTACTTCCTGGGATTAAAGGCACGTGTCACCACTGCCTGGTTCTTTTTCTTTCCTGTAGTTCAGTGTGACCTTGAACTCACAGAGATCCAGTCTGATCTCTGCCTCCCCGCCTCAGTGATAGGATTAAAGGTGTGTGCCACCACTGTCTGACCTCTATGTCTAATTTAGTGGCTGGCTCTGTCCTCTGATGCCCAGGTAAGCTTTATTGAGGTACACAATATATCACCACATTTTCCTTTTTTGTCTAAAATAATAACAGAAGGTTATAACTAATATAAGAAAAACTATATACAATAAGTACATATAATATATAAGACAATAAATGAATCAACAATGTCTGGTCCATTTGCATTTGACAGATTCAGAGAAAATACTCCACTATCTATCCTATCTTTGTGAATCCAAAGGATTGAATCTAATTCACCTTATATCCTAATTTGCATTACCAACCCAAAACTATCTTTTGATGTCTTTCAAACTTAAATACTTTACACGTCTTTAGTGAGTTTCTTTTCTGAATTTCTTAACAAGGAAAACTATAACTATAACTATCTAATCTTCAACTCCCTCAGACACCTGAGAAGGAAATAATATTAACTGATTAAGCAGGAGGTGCAAAAATGAGACTTCCAAAAAATGTGAGAAATGACAGAAACAGTTGGCTGCCTGGACAGTCACTCAAGATTCCTCTGCAATGTTGGGGCATCCATCTTCATCCTACAGGCCTAGCATATCTGACAGACTCATAGGTGAAGCAGGATTTTCTAAAAGGCCTTCCTACCTTGTCTTGGCAAGGTTCAGCAGTCCTTTAGTTTGTGTCCTGCTTGTCCATTTTGGACAGCATGCTGTCAGCAGTTGAGGCAAGGGCACTTTCTTGCTCAGTGGCTAACTTGACACAGAAAAAGTAAACTCTATGTGGAGTTTCTTCAATGCCCATCATCTTTTCTGAAGTATATTGGTGTTGCCAGGAGAAGACATGTCACATAGTCATAAAAAAAGAAAAGAAAATCTGTGTTATTAAAACATCTTAAATGCCATATTCTATAGATCTTTGAAGTGTTTGAAGATGACCTGTCTATCTAAAATATATTTCTGTTTAACCTTGAAAACATACCTAATATGACTACAAGTTTGATTGTAATGACTTTTAACTTGTATTTATTATATCATAAATAGTTGGTAATAATAACTTTCAAGAACTAGCAATTTACATTACATTGTTAAATGAACTGTATAGGTACAATACCTTGAACAAGATTAGAAATATATGTACAGTATTTTCTAACAAAATCAATCTCAAATTTGTATCAATATATATAATTTGTATACAATATACAAAAATCCAATCCAATGTAAAATATTTAAAACTAGTAGTTACTTTTTAAAAGTACATTCAATAATCTACCTTTCTATCTTATATCTATATCCTCACCTTTTTCTTTTCAGAGTAAATTCAATAATCTACCCTTTTATCCTATTATTTCTATTTCTCTTTTTTTAAAGAGTAGATTCAATAATCTACCTCTTATCTATATCCTATTTTTTCTTTTTCAAACAAGAACCCCAAATCTCATCTCCTTGTTTAGCTTTTTTTTCCTGACCATTATCAATTAACAACTTGTAACCAACCATCCTGAACAATGACCATTATCCATAATCTATTGAAAGACCAAAAACTACCTGCCCCATCTCTTGGGAATGTGGGTGTCATTTTCTTAAAATTCCTTCCTGTTGTTTGGGGGTGATGACATCTTTAGGGAATCCTGAAAAGAAGAATTTTGGGTTAATCATCAATTCCTGGGAGAGGTAGCTGTATCATTTGTCCTGTCTCTGCATAATGGGAAAATGCAGGGCTTGTCTCAAGTCCTTGCTCTAGTTAGTCTGTGAGGCTGGATTATCTCAGCTAGCCATCTGGAAATTGTCCTGAGCAGTTTATAGTCCAAAACTGATCTTTGGGTGGAGTTTGTCATCTTAGTGGTATTATCATTGTCCTGATAGAATCATCATTGTGGGGCCCCATCGTCTTTTTGGAGACTTTAAAGTTGCTGTTAGGTGTGGTCATGATTCACCACAGAAAACTGATAGAGACTCAAACCCAAAATCATGTACAGGAAGCTAGATGAAGCCTTTTTTCTAGGATTAGTTAGTTCACTATATGACCCTTAATATCATGACAAAAGTTTAATATATATATATATAAATCTTATAAATTTTGACATAAAATTTATATTTTAAGAAAAGTTTTAAAGAGTTAAAATAAAACCCAAGAATTATGAAATTAATAGCAATAGAATAGTCCCTTAATTTTGTTTTTTTCTTCTGTCCCATATCAGGTGGCTCTTCTGACATAATAGAGATTGTGTATTTTCTTTTAACAAGCATGCTTGGGTTTAGAGAAGGGGATAACCATACACCAACTCCAAAGCCAGCCTTAATTTTTAATTGAACTGGGACTACATAAAGACCATTTGCATTATATGTCTGTAGAGAACAGCAGAAACAAACATTTAGGAAGACTTATGAAGTTTTATCCTGTTAGATAATGTGATATACCAATAGGCCAATTTACTCTTTTTCTTGGGACATTTTTTCTGGATGATTTGTCCATTTTCTTCAGATGTCTCATTAGTCCAGTGTTCTTCACATTCTTTAGCCTTCATTCTTCTGAAAGACAAAAACAAAACCCTTCCCAACCTTAACTTTGGAGAGGTTCCCTATCTAATCTTTATCAATTTTGATTTATAGTTTCTCCTGTATGTTTTGTTCTCTTTTGTATAACTGTTCTATCATCCAGAGCAGTGTGGTTTCTTACTATAAGCATTAGGTCCTTTAATTGCTTTGGGAAGGAGTTTCTTTCAGGTGACAGGAATGGACTGAAAAGAATTTGACATGGGGGCCTGTGAGAGGTCCCTCAGGGCATTTTCCAATGGCAAAGGCAAAGGATTACCTTGTCTGTCCCTGTTGATCTACATTTGTTAGTTCAATGTTTGCCTCTACCACACCTTCTGCATAATCTAGAATGGAGGGGTGTTCTGTTGCCATTGTTCCTTGAAAAAACATTGATTCTAGGAATGCCCTGTTTACAGTTCCTTTTTAGGTAACCTTGTTTACCACAATTGAAACACCTGACATTACTATTTTTCTTCAAACCTCTGGAAATCAACTCTCCTATCCCAGTATCAACATGATCATGAGTTTCAATATTCATTGTATCTTGGATCCATTTCTCCAAGGGTGCTGATCTTGCCTTTAATGGCCTAATTACCCTTATGAATTGTGCATTGGCATTTTCAAAAGTCAGAGATTCAATTATTATCTGTCTAGCCTCTGAATTTGGTATCATTCTATTCACTGCTGAAGACAGCCTTTGTAAGAAATCAGTAAAGGTTTCTTTTTTTTTTTCGGTTTTTTGAGACAGGGTTTCTCTGTGTAGCTTTGCGCCTTTCCTGGAACTCGCTTTGGAGACCAGGCTGGCCTCAAACTCACAGAGATCCTCCTGCCTCTACCTCCTGAGTGCTGGGATTAAAGGCGTGCGCCACCACCGCCCGGCAGTAAAGGTTTCTTTTGGGCCCTGTATAACTTTTGTAAATGATTCAATTTTCTTTCTTGCTTCTTCAATTCTGTCCCAAGCATTCAAGGCTGCTATTTGGCACAAAATTAGGGTGTTGTCATCATATAAAGATTGTCTTTGTATATCAGCATAATTGCCTTCTTCAACAAGTTGATTTGGGGAAATTTCCATACCTCTAGCCTTACATTGTTGTTCAATGGTCTTAGCCTTATCTTTCTACCAGGTCCTCCATTGTAACTGGGGACCAGTCTCTAAGACTGCTGTAACCAAATCTTTCCAGTCTTGAGGGATAATTCTATTACAAGTTGACCACAAGTTTAACATTTGCTTTACTAACAGAAAATGCATACCATATGACACTATAGTTTCTTTGAATCTTCTCAAATCTAACATTTTCACAGGTATCCTATCAGTTCATACACAGCCTTAAGAATTTGGCA
>CABHPR010100036.1:0-16998 GCA_902168415.1 Peromyscus melanophrys
AAAAAAAAAAAAAAAAAAAAAGTAATTTAGAGTAGGTTTTCCCAACCTTGGACTCGGAGAGCAATGTCCATGGTGGACTGTGGACTTGGCAGTTCCAGAAACCACCAATAACAACAAGAAACAGCTCCAAAGACTGTCAGCTTCAGAAAATAGCAGCCAGAGGGTTTCAGAAGCTGAGACCCTCAAGGCATCAACACTGGGCAGGTGGCAGACGCACGAGGGTCTACAAGCTTTCTACCCAAAGAAAGCCACGGTGAAAAACGAACAAGCTAAGCCACGAGAGAGGCTAACGACAAGCAGCAGTTTGGAAAACCCTGCAGAGATACTGCACTGCAGGAAAGGTGAACAGCAAGATTCTGCAACCTTTGAGACACTATACCGTGAGAAAGGCAAACGGTGGAGAAAGCCCAGCGGTTTGCGTCGCCTCGGAAAGATGAACAGCGAGCAGAGCAGCGGTGAACAACGGAGACGGCAGAGACCAGACTGCTTCCAGGACCTGAGAATGGTGTCAGTGCCGGACAAGCAGCTGAGATGTGGGGGAAAGCAGGAAGCTGTGGAGGTGAGAACCGTACTCCAGGCTGAACAGCCTGCCTAAAACTCTGCAGAAACTGCTGAGACTGACTGCAGCCTGAGCTCCCAGCAGCGAGGCAGCCATGCAACAGGACAGCACATGGAGGATTCCGGAGACCAGGTTTGCTGAGCACTTGGACCGTCAACGGTACAGGTAATGGGTTTTCCTCCCAAAGCCTGGGTTGCCGTGGGAAGCCACAGTTTCAGCTCATGGCAGCTGAAGGAGCCTTGAGCCCGCGTGGCTATGAGGTGAAGCTCTCTAGCCTGGCCCGGGCCTGATTACGGAAAGCTACAGACTGTAAAGCGCAGTGGTAGCTGAAAGCAGAGGTTTCGGAGAGTCTTGATTGAACTGAGAAGTTTCGGTTGTGGGACTTCCATTTGAAACTGTTTGCTTCAGTCATTACGACTCTGACAGCTATACACAGAGGTAAGGGCAGCTGACAGGCCAGGCCCTGTCTACAAGCGCTCAAAGGAACTTTCAGGAACGGTACCAAAACTCTTTTTGAACTTTTGAGCTTAAAAAATAAAATGGACAATAATGATTTCATTACCATGCGACAGTTTGAATTTGCTTATGCATATAGACTCTATCAACAGGGATGACTTATGAACTACTTATAGAACTGTTTTTGTAAAAATGGAACTGATTAAATACAGAAGTTTTTTTTTTTTTAAGAAAAGGGGGAGAGTATATTCCTCAGTATATTTAATTTTAAAAATATTTTCGTGTTACTTGAGTGAATTAATGTTATGTTTTGTATAGTTCTAAATTGTAGGTTGAGAGTAGGCTTGTAGAAATTATTATGCTAACCTATTTATATTGATGCACCATGGTTTGGTGAAGTTAAGAAAGTATTTAAGTTTAAGATGTATACATCAGAAGTTTATCCTATATTTTGTTAGCAAGAAATATTAAGAATTTGCTTTAAGATGTAAGATTGAAACATTGTAAATATGCATAGCAATATTTATATTAGAATTATGTTAACCTGTTTGTCTTTAAGTTTGATGTGGTTGCATCAAGAGTTTTTTCTTTTAAAATATAAAGGAGAGGGACCTGTTGGAGCCCACTAGGTTTCCTAGTGGCTGTATCCAGCAGGACTGCATGGGAGATTGATTGGACCATGGGTCTGGGTACCAGGTGTTTGTAAGGGTCTAACTAGCAAGGGGGAGGTCTTTTGCTCCACCTCTTGGCATTGCTATAAATAGACCTTTGGAATAAAGTTCTGGGCCAGTGGATAAGGAGTCTGTCCTGTGTTTTCTCTCTGTTTCTCTCCACTCTCTATTTCTAATTAAGTCTCTTATCCCTCAATCCTCAAGAGTCCCTGGAGTAAATAAGTGTGGAGGCTGGTCCCCCACAGATGACATGTTAGATATAAGGTTCCTCCTTCAGGATGGACATGAGACAACAGAAGATCATCCAACCTACAGCTACAAAATGAGCAACAGATGAATCTTTGCAGCTATGATCCAGTAAGATTACTGAAGTGCTTGGACTTGTACCTTATCATAGTCTGTCAATCAAGACAGCCACATTGGTTTCACAGTGGTTTGTCCCAAGTAAAATACTAGTTCATTTGCAAAGGTCAGTTGCATTCAATAAAGACATTCTGCCTTCCTTAAAAACTAAATACTTCAATCGAGCTTCTCCTAGGTCCTGGTTCTCTAGTCCACCCTACCATGCCTCATCACCTTGAGAAATGCCCTCTTGATGTCTTTGTTCCGAAGACTGTAGACCACGGGATTGAGCAAGGCTGTAAAGACATTGTAAAAGAGTGAGATCTGCTTGTCTCGCTCAGGGGAGTAGCTGGAGTTGGGCCTCATGTAGATGTAAGTGCATGGACCATAGAAGAGTGTGACCACAGTCAGGTGGGAGGCACAGGTAGAGAAAGCCTTGCAGCGACCCTGGGTGGACTTGATCTTGAGAATTGTCATAGCAATACAAATGTAGGAGGCCACAATGAGGGAAATGGGAACAACAACCACAAAAACACTCAAGACCAGGTCCACTATCTCAATGAGGTGGGTATCCATACAAGCCAGGCTACGCACTGAAGGACCTTCACAGAAATAGTGGTTGACCTTGTTGGGCCCACAATATGGCAGACTCATGGTGAAGAAAGTATGCAGTACAGAAAAGAAGAAACCACAGATCCAAGTGCCAGCTGCCAACTGTACACACAGTCCCCAGTTGAGGATGACAGTATAACGCAGTGGGTAGCAAATGGCCACATATCTGTCATAAGCCATGACAACAAAGAAGGTGCACTCAGTCATACCCAGGGCACCAAACACAAACATCTGCAACCAGCAGCCAGCAAAGGAGATGGTCTGAGAGTGAGCAAGAAGATGCACCAACATCTGGGGCATGGTGGTGGTGACATAGCACATATCCAACATGGCAAGTATACAGAGGAAGAAGTACATGGGAGTGTGTAGCTGTGTGTCCAGGCAGATCAGCATGATGATGAGCCCATTGCCCAGGACTGAGCTCAGGTAGATGAGAAGGAACACAATGAAGAGGATCCTGTTGGTCGTGGGGTCACTGGAGAAGCCAAGCAGAATAATTCAGAAACCCAGCTTTGGTTCTGCCCTGGAATCATCCACATGGTGGGGCCTGTAAGAGAATTACATTCATCTATGTGTCATCTGACACATGGTAGCTATTGAGACAGAAAGGGGAGATGGAGCCTGGTGAGAAACCTCAAAGGTTAAGAGCACTGACTGCTGTTCCAGGGGATCAGATAGCTCAGAGCTGTCTGTGACTCCAGTTCAAGGAGATCTGACTAGCTCTTCTGGCCTCCACAGGCAAGACACACACATGGTGCATAGATATACATGTAGATATGCAAAAACCTATATACATTTTCAGGTATATAAAAATATATACCTAAAATATATACATAAAAATACATTATAATTTTTAAAAGAAAGGCTGGGGTCTGGGTTCGAGCCCACTGTTCAGTTTCTGTGCACACTTCTCAAGTTGCTGAACCTCCCAATGCCTCAGTCTCTTCATCTATCAAATGAGGCTGATGACACTCATGTCTCAGGACTATGATGAGTATCTAAAGCATCTCACAGAACTCTTGGAAACACCATGTAACACATGACACATCACATGCAATCTCACACTCCCATTCCAGATCCCCACAGTAAGAAGGCTTCTAGCTACACCAACTGAAATGATTAGCACTGGTGTCAACTGAGAGACCCTGCGCCCCAGTAAGGTGAGAGCAACTGAGAAAGGATCCCATGTCAGTCTCTGAACACACTCACAGTACAGCACAGACAGGCAGAAAAAGAGAGTAAGAGAGAGTAAACAAATAGATGAAGATGACAAACCAAACCAAATGCAGGCCCACACACATCCAGTCAAATGAAAAAGGACAGAAGTCCACGTGTGCAGTGCGCTGGAGACATTGCCTTCCCAGGGACGCTGGTGAATGTGTGGATATGGACAAAGAAATAGTCTTCCTTTTTCACTCCTACATCCATGGACACACAAAACATCAATTCCAGGTGTACCATAGCTTTAAGTGGCAAATCTAAAGCTACCAGATTTTTAGAATCAAACCAGATAAATATCTTTATCCTTTTGGGGTAAGCAAAAATTTCTCTAAAAGAGCACAAAACCGTGCTGTGGGATGGTCTGTATGTCAAACATGTTGCTTATTGGTCAATGAATAAAACACTGATTGGCCAGTGGTCAGGCAGGAAGAAGTATAGGCGGGACAAGGAGGAGAGAATTCTGGGAAGTAGAAGGCTGAGGAGACGCTGCCAGCCGCCACCAGGACAAGCAGCATGTAAAGATGCCGGTAAGCCACGAGCCATGTGGCAAGGTATAGATTTATAGAAATGGATTAATTTAAGCTATAAGAACAGTTAGCAAGAAGCCTGCCACGGCCATACAGTTTGTAAGCAATATAAGTCTCCGTGTTTACTTGGTTGGGTCTGAGCGGCTGTGGGACTGGCGGGTGACAGAGATTTGTCCTGACTGTGGGCCAGGCAGGAAAACTCTAGCTACAAAACCGTACTTTTCATAGAGAGGAAAAATAATGGTAATCTAGAATAAGCAAAAAAGAAGTGCTCAAATTATTTATACAAAGAATTGGAAAGATATATCATAACAACAGATGCTCCAATGGAACAGTGAACAATATTTAAAGGGCATTTCACAAGGCAGCTGTCTAGCGAGCACTGATGAGGCTCGGGTCCTCAGCACCATTACTCATCTGAAAAGTGCAGGAGAACACCACAGTGCCAACGTCCACCTGCCTCTTCTCCATCTCACATCCCCACACACCCACCAGCATGGCTTCAATAACAGATATCTAGTGTTGACAAGAGTAACTGGATCCGATGGGAGAGTAAATTAAAATGATCCCTTTAGTGTGTGCCTGACTGTGTTCCCTAACGTTTGAGCACACTTAATGCACTGCCCAGCAATACAAATGTCAACAACAGTTCTGAAACAATGTGTAAACACAAACGCACATAGAAACATATGCTCAGGGAAAGACATGTAAAGGAAGTTTCCTAACTCTACTTAAAATAGTCTGAACTAAGGCACCATTCATGTTAATCAGCAAGACAATGAATGGTTAAAGCAGGAATTGGCTTTGATGAAGGTAGAAATATTTAAAAAAAAAAAAACTTCTAGACATCCTCAGTCTTCTCTTTCCCTGTCCCCATCCCCTCTCCTGACCAGTCTACTGCTCATGACCTTCACAGCTGTCCTTCCTTTCAACCCAAGTCAGGAGCCCATCAACTCTCCCAGCAGGTCTGCACCAGCGTCTCCAGGTGCTTCTTGCCTCTAAATGTTCCTCCTTCCATACCGTCTTTTTATTTTAATTTTTAATATTTTATTAATATATTTTGATTACATCTTCCCCTCCCTGCACTCATGCTCTTTCTCTTCCCTCTCTTACTTTTGAGACAAAACAAAACAAACAACAAAAATGAAAAAGATAAGCTACAAGAAATAAAATATAAACAAAAGAACTACAAAAACAAACATGGAGCCAGTTTTGTGTTGGTCACCTACCCCTGGGCATGTGGCTTGCCACACAGTGTTACTGAATATGCGCAGTGACACTCCTTTGGAAAACACTGATCTCCCCTTTCCAAATAGGGATCAGTTGCAAAGAGGTTCTTGTTTAGGGCGGGACTTGGTGTCCACTTCCCCTTCCCAGTGCTGGGCAGTTGTCTGCATCAACACTTCATGTGTCTGCTACAGTGGTTTTTGAAAAATTTCACACTTGTCCTATTGGGCCCTGTTTAAAGCCTTTCAAACACCCACACCCTGCTCCTCTCATCCCTGTGGCTCCCACTCCCTCCCACCTACCAGAGGAAAGACAACGGATCCAAACGTTCTGCTCACCGGAGACTTCAGCCTGGCACACGATTGTCTCCTCTCTCTCCGTGCACAAATCCCCACACGAGCACTCCCAGTATTCTGCCTGCCTCCACTTCTCTCCCAATCTAAGGCATTTGCCTAGTTTCTCATCACGGAGTGGGGACCACCACCTGCACCGCGGTGCCAACAATGTGGCCACATCAGGACTCAGATCAGCTATGAACTCCTCCCTGACTTGTGCTAACCCCAACAGGATAATTCCTACATTTCTTGTTCACTGGCTGCTTACAATCTGAAGAATCCTAGAGGGGTCCGATACCAATTTTGACACCAAACAAATTGGACAAACTCTCTGTTACTCTCTTGTTAACTAACCCCACACAACTAAGAAAGAAATATCTCTGACAGAGCATGGCTGTATGGGTGACTTTCTAACCTTTGCAATAATAAAACCAGCTGATATTTATTGGGTTAATTGTATATTCTACCAATTGTTCCACTAACTTTAGTTTAAAATAACAACGATTCACTGAAGGGAGTATTTTTACCTGTGTGTTATAGGTGAACACTGAAGCCCAGGAGAGGGTGGTTTGTTCCAGATTGCAGGGCATGGAAGAAATGGGGGTTTAGGTGGTGTGTCCTCAGAGCCTGGCTCTCACTCACCTTCTCTGCTTCTGGCACACGGGCTCTGAAGTGGGGAGGAGAAGAAGGCAAAGTCTTCACGATATCCATTTAGTTGAGGGCACAGTCCAGAGCCCTCCTAGGACAGAGCTGGATGGCTAGCCACAGACCAGCTCTCCTGATGAGATTTCCCCTCCTGTCTGAATGTGGGAGGCCCTGGGATGTACTGAAGATAAAGGGATCGAAGGAGAGAGGATTTGAGGTGTGGTTGCATGGAACAGATAATAAGGAAAGAGATCTGAGGAGTCTGAAATATATGCACCAAGTACCAGAAGTTGGGGGGCTTGGCTATTCCTCATCTCCAGTCTCACAGATGCCTGAACCCTACCCAGAAACCAAACACCAATGACCATCTCACCACTAGTAGATCCAAGAAATGTTTCACTGAGCGGCTGCTTCTTCCTCTCATGGGAAAGAGACTAAAGGGGAAGCCCCCCCTAAAGCAACTGAGTCAAAAGACTCAGGATTCTAGGCTGCTCCAAAAAAATTCCAAGGTGCTGGAGAGTTTGAGGACTGAATGTCCTGCTTTCTGCAATTAGGCCAGCCCTGGCTCCTGAAGATGGCACCTATTAAACCCTGCTTAACAAAAGCCAGCTCAAACATCTTCACCTCTTCCCAGTGGGACCAGAGACTGAGGTTTTATGACCCTGACTCCTCTCTGAGCCTCCCCAGAGAGCTGGGAAAGGACCATTTCTGTTCCCAGTAGGGATGCTAAGATGATCCCTGGATGCTGTCAACAAGAGCACTTCAGTGAGACCCTTGGGGGCAGAGCAGGAGGAAACAACCCACAGGAGGAGGAAGTTGACCTGTTTCCTTCTCTAGACTAATTGGGAAATAAGAGCAGCTCAGAGAAGAGGAGGTGGGACCTGGTCACCTGAGACACAGGTCAGGGACTTGAGTTCTCATTCTGATTTCTCCTTTACAGTCCAAACCCTGAGCCCTGAGACCATGAGACCATGTTGGAGTCACACTCCTCTTCCTTCCTCAACCACCTCGGGGCAATCACAGTCCTCCCTTCTTTACTGTGTAATACCTGAGCAAGTCACCCAGAACCTCTGATGTAATAAAGAGTCATCAGTGTGGAGGCTGGAGGGTTAGCTCTGGGAAAAAGAGAACTTGCTGGGCTTGCAGAAGACCCAGTTTGGTTTCCAGCACTCTCTTCTGACTCCCCCTAAGACCAGGCATGCATGCGGTACACATACATACGTGCATGGCAAAATACCCATGCACATAAACAAAAACAAATGAAAAAGAGTCAACCATGGCATACCAACATGGAAGTCAGCAGTGACATCCTTTTAAACCTGAGAATTGTGAGGATTGAAGACCAAATCCACAATTATCCAGTTAAAGCAAGATGTATATTGAGGTGCACCCTGGACTGGCCAGCTGACTGTCTCACCCTAAGTTGGTTGGAGAGAGCAGCCCCTGCTGGCCTCTTCAAGTCTCTTTTATAGGAGAGATAAAGTGTTCACAGGGGTGAGAGAACTGGCTGGCCGCTGTACACTGTTAGAAAAACACAACAAAAGGGAAGGAAAAGGGTAAGGATATACAACATGTGAATAGGGTCGAAATTTTAGTGTAGGTTGAAAAACATGTTTTGCAGTTTATATCAGATTTAAGAAACAGGAATTTATTCTTTAATTACAAATAGAACCCTTAGAAACCTTAACTTGCAAGGACTTAACGCAGTACAAACAGGAACTTATTCTTAACTGTCTTAACTGCAAACAGAAACCTTAACCCGCAAAGTAGATTGTTCCTATTTTCGTCTCACTTACCCCTCTTGAGTTGTAGCCTGAGTCAAATCCTTGACTCTGTAGTGGGTATCTGGTTATACTGGGATCTAATAACCATCATCAACTTAATGGCACCAAGATGGGAATTTATCTATCTAATTAAGGCATTAAAGATGCAAGGGCCAACTGTTATTAGTAGAAACAGAAAGGTCAAAGACCCTGTGATGGCTGACATCAACTACTATCTAGGAGGAGCCCAAATGTGAGAATGGGCACCAGTCATTTATTTCATCTCGGGTCCCCACATTGCAATGTTTCTTTGAGTACAGCCTGATTATCTCTAATGATTCCTGAGTGGTTTGTATAGAGACAATGATTTTCTCTTAAAGCCATATAATACCTCCTTGTTCTACACAGAGCAGGTTGAGTGTCCCATCATACGAAAGAACTGCTTCAGCTAACGAATCTACTATTAATAGATCCGGGCCTATTTGGTTTTAACAGGTACTTTTTTTTATTGTGGCAATAGGCACTATAGGTAGCCATTTTATCCTCTAAGCCAGGGAGTTTGCTTTTTTTTTTTAATTAAGAAAATTTTTTCATTCATTGTACACACCAGGGAGTTTCCTTTTGAACCAATATTCCAGCCTTTGATGACAAGGGGTGATGGACTCTCTTCTGTAACTACCTCCTGCTATAACTAGGACTTCATTGTCAGGGCCCAGGAAAGCTGGAATGCTACTCAAATGGGGCATTCTTCAGAAGCATCTGGTTAGCTGACCCAGCTAAAGAGACAGGGAGCAATAACATTGGGTGGACTGGTTCACATCAGCTTTCTGCAAGTCCAGGGCTCATGGCAGTTTAGAGCAGTTTGTAGTCCACAGCTGACTCTGAGATGACATCTGTCACCCAAGCTGAAATCTATTGAGACAGATATGGACTAGGAACCAAAGTAAAGTTTAGGAACTTAAAGGAAAATCTTCTATTTGGAAGTTTCAGGCCCATGGTCCTGACATAGCAGTTGGTAGAGGAGAGGATTCCCCAGACCAGGGGAGAGAGAGAGAGAGATCACATCCTCAGGAATAGGAAGGTAGGGAAACTTAGGCTATACATATCTGGAGCCCATTTGACCTGTGAGAGATGGATCCTTAGTTCCCTGAAGCTTTCATGAATTTTTTAGTTTACAAAAAGAGAAGAAAGTTTTGGATATATTAGCATTACCACCATTTGTAGTCTGTACTAAAATCCACATTGTAGACAAAGCAGCTAACAGTTGTCCGTAAGAAATCTCAGTAAAACAATAGCATAGAAGGAGGAAAGAAATCAGAAACATCTCCCTTTTTCACATACCTCAAATCACTTTCTTATATCCTCAGAACTTATTTAAGCTTTTATATCCTCATGCCTTTGTGCACCTTAGACCATTTTCTTAGACTTTCAGAAGTTGTATAGACTTTAAGACTCTTTCTATCTAATCATTTATCAGAGACATGAGTAGTTATTACTGAGAACAGTCATTGTAAAGCAAGTTCTTTTATATAAAGAAATAGTAAAAAAAAGTTACATCTGAAACCTGTTTATCCTTTAATATGAAGCCTATTAGTAAGGCAAACCTGTCTGCCTTTCTCAGCAGGAGATCTAGCAGCTCTATAAAAACCGTATCTGATTTTTACATATGAAATGAACTAGCAAGGCAGCTACAACCTTGAGGGAAGGAGCTGGTTGCCTGCTGCTGTTAAGCTGACAAAGATACAGTTAGCCTAGCCATCAATGCCATCAATGCCATCGATGCCATCAGAGATCTGAGAAGGATAAATTATAGCAGGAAGTATAATCCAAATGACCTATGTATCAATTAAAATGACAGAAACTTACCCATTATCTAGATGGTCACCCCAGGTTCCTGTGGTCTCAATGACTTCCTTAGGAACAGAGGTCCCAGGGCAGAATTAATCACCAGCCCCCAGACCCGGGTCTGAGAGATTTTCTGAAATTTTTGTGTAGAGGAGGAAATTGGGAGACTGACTTTACTTTGACTAGTCAGGGTAAGGCAATCAATTCTCCAGCGTCCTGTTTGTCCACAGTTTGTGCTGGGCCCTGGCAGAAGGCGAGGCATTGGGGAAGTTTTTCCCAGTGGTTAGTATTGTCACAATCCAGGTGGAGTTACTGTGCCTCATCATCTTCTTTGGGGACCTAGGGGTCACCACTAGGAGCTAAAGTCTCTCTGTCATAGCAAGCTTTTTCCATTAAACATTTTAAATGCCCTACTTAGCAGATCTCTGACAAGTTTGATGACCATTATCTATTAAGTATATCTGGGCGAAACAAACTTTGCTTGTTTTTATTTGTTTTAGGCTGAACCTTGAAAACACATACAGGAGGCTAAATAAGGCTTATTTCTATGATTAATTACCCTAGTACTTAGTATGACTACAAGTATAGTTCTGAACACATTAAAGAGTTTGATCCTTTGTGAGGCAACTGACCACTAACTTGAATGTCTTAATTATCTTTAACAGTTTACAGTAAGTTATTAGCTTTTATAAGATTAGGGTCTTACACTTTTATCTCTGTTAAATTTGAGCCTTCAATTACTGAATCAAAGCTCCTTTTAGTATCAAAATAAAATTTCAAATCATGAATATAGTCCATAGGGAGACTGGCAACTTTATATTTTCCTGGTCCTTAAAGCTTATCAAAATACCTAAAGCTTAACAAAGTTAGCAAAGACAAGGAGGCTAAACACACACTCTTCAGTCAGTCTCTATTGGCTTGAACAGACCTTAAGTAAGGAAGGGCTTTTTGCCAGATTGCTTAGGTCATTGTCTTGCTGCATCATAAGATAAGAATATTCCAGTTTCTGTGTTTAATGTTTGTTGCTCATAGCTGTGGCCCCAACTCTTTAGCCTTTTAGCTATTTTTTAAGATTATATATTTAATAATACAAAACATTTTTATAAACTTAAAATATCTCATGGCCTTATAAATTTAAATATTTTAAAGGCAAAAAATATCAGAGTTTTTTATTTAAATTTTCTGTAGAACTCCAAAATTTCCTCTTAAAATAATTTAAAATCTCTCTGTGTTCCTGCAATATCAAAATATCAAACAAAGTAGAGTACCGGAAAAAAAAAAAAAAAACTTCAATCCCAACACTTGGGAGGCAGAGGCAAGTGGATCTCTCTGATTTTGAGGCCAGTCTGATCTACAGAGCGAGTTCCAGGACAGCCAAGACTATTGCACAGAGAAACTCTGTCTCAAAAAACAAAAGCAGAAACAAACAAAAAAAGTAAAGTACCTCTTTTACTTCAAGAGGGAAGATACAGTGCACAGGGCAAAACCATGCTCTGACATTGCAAACAATTCAATAGTCAATATCTGGGATTCATTCATAATCTCTGGGCTTCCCCAAGGGGCTCAGATCACCTCTCTGGCGCCACCCTCAGCAGCATACACAGCCTGCCTTCGAGGTCCCAGCCAGCTCCATTTCACTGTGGCTGATGTTTCTGGTAACTCTCATATCACTTGCATTGCCGAAACTACTAGGGTTCCCCACTGTACCTGGGCTCTCTTCAGGAACCCCAGATCTGCCACACATTGGCAAGCCTCAGCTGCTCTCCATGACCTCTTTACCCCTTCAAAACAAATACCACCTGGGTGACTCTTATGCCATAAAGCTTGGGGGCCAGTGCAAGGCACATTCTTGTATATGAACTCATGGAGGTACAACTTTAAGTATCTTATTAAACAAGCATTGTTTTTTAAACCCTATCTGTCATAAACCTTGTTTTCAGGACAAGAATTAGCATACAAAAATTCATCCTAATCCAAAATATCTTGGAAACCTGTTGCTGCCTCCTTGGTTGGCCCACACTTCGTAGTAACCTTTAACCAATATTGTGGTGAAGTCACATGACATCTTCTCCAACCCTAGCAAAGATGGTTGCCAGCCCCATGGCTGCCTAAAGACGGTGGTGAAGTCACATGTTGCTTATATTCCCAGATGGTGCCACACCACATAGTTCCTTCAAGATTACCTATGCATGGATTTTTAACTATCAGCCTTGTCTTATGAGTTTTAAGTTAATTTTTTGTTATGGATATTGTAGATTTTTAACCATACCTAATAAACTTAAAAATCTTGAGATAAGGTTTATATCTTAGCAAAAGCTTTAGGCAATTAAATGGAACTAATCTTTTTTTTTTTTTTTCAGCTGTTCTGCTTTGCTCTCTCCTCTCCCTGTCACAGCATCAGATGGTTCTCCAGACCCGAGACATGGAGACTTGAAAAGCATGCCTGGGTCTAAAAGGGGGAGAGCCATAACCCAATTCTAGAACCAGCTTTTCAATAAAGTAGAACAGCACAAAACAACCTTATTATCCACACCCAAAAGACATTTGAATCTTTATGAAATTGGACCCGGTGGCCAGAAAACTCAAAGATAAACTCTGAGCCCCAGATGTCAAAGCAGCCGCGGTAGCAGTGAAAGTTCGCATACTCCGAGGAGACCTGTCAGAACCAGAGTATGCTGTCATCACACATTCGGCTCAGCCGGACCCATTGCTGCCTCGGCTCCATGTTCCCAACAAAACTTACAGTCGCATCAGAAAACGCAGGCCTCTCTAGACACATGAAACAGACAGACAAAACGTTCCCTTCTGTTAGATCCTGTGGGCAAGAGGTTACTCTTGGGATTCTACAGAAGAGGCAACCAAGTCAGAATAACAGCAAGTTCAAGAGAACATGCTCCAGACCTTGATATATTTGGACCCGAATAAGAATTTGGAGAGTTTTCTCATTCCACTGCAATATCTTACAGGTTAAGGGTTCTGTTCACAGTTAAGACAGTTACGAATATCTTCCTATTTGTCCTTTTCAGATTAAGGTTTCTATTTGAAGTTAAACAGTAGGTTCCTGTTTGTTCCATGTTAAGTCCCTGCAAGTTAAAGTTTCTAGGGTTTCTGTTTGTAGTTAAAGAATAAGTTCCTGTTTCTTAGATCTGACGTAAACTACAAAACATGGTTTTCAACCTGCACTAAACTCACAACGACATTCACACCTTACCCTTGTTCTTGCCTTTCATTGTATTTTTCTAACAAGATATAACAGCCATCTCTCTCACCCCTGTGAACACCTTATCTCTCCTATAAAAAGGACATCAAGAGACCAGCAGGGGCTGCTCTTTCCAATCCCAACTTAAGGTGAGACGGACACCCGAGTAAATAGAATGCTCGAGGCTAGAGTTTGAGTCACAGCACTAATAAAAGTGAAGCAACACAGGCTCTGAACTCTGCACAGCCTGGTGAGCACCGCCATTGCCCTGTACCCTGTGCTCCAGCAGTTGTTTACTGTGGCGCCTTTGCTGCTTGAAACACTGAACAATGACACGTGATCTCAACTGCTGTTCAGAGGCCTGTGTTGCCACCATGACAGTACCATGATGGGTGGATTTGCACCTTAGTAATTGGCCATCAGCACCAATCAGAAGCACCTTGACACAGCCCTGACCCCTGCAGTGCTGTTACTCAGCCTTGTCCCACAGCTCTGACCCCAACTCTTCCCACTCCTGCTGTTGGTCCTCATCAGCTCTGGAGAGGCAGTGGAGTCCAGGCAGAGGTTCTTCTCCACCAGGATAGATAAGGAGACAGGTTCAGAGAGAAGCAGACAGAACCCACTGAGTGTCACATACAGAATAACACAGCCATCCTGGCTCTGTTGTTTTTAGTCATAGAGATTTTATTATAGATTCATGGGTGGGGGGGGTGCTCAATAGGAGACACACACACACACACACACACACACACACACACACACACACACACCATTTGAATTAGACATGGATGTCAGCAACATGGCAGAAAAGCAGTAACTAGATGGGGATGGAACTTGGAAGAAGTAAAATAGCCCAATGTCCCACAGAAAGCGTGTTTGGGATCTGGCAAAAGAAAAAGATAGAAGAGAAAAAGTAAAAACCAGAGTGGGGAGTGATACACTTTTCTGGGTGAGGACACAAAAAGGTAGGCAGACATAACAGAGCCTCATGGCTGCCCCCAAGGAACCGCAACCCTGGTTTTTTAAATAACTACAGCACCAAGAAATTGCCAAGCACGGTTCTACATGTCCATTGCACAGATAAAGGGACAGAGGCCTTGAACACATGAGTGATTTGGCAAAGGTCCCCCAGCTAGTGGAAGGCAGAACCAACTCCAGGGCCTGGCCACCTGCCTCTTGGTGAGGCAGAATCTGCCACGTGTATCACATGTTACCATGTGAGTTCAAGCTAATGGCTGCACCTCTGTTCTAACCACAAATGCCCCTGCTGCTCAGAGCTGGGCTTACTCCACGATGGTCATGGGACAAGCCCAGAGGAAAGCATGAAGGAAAAGTCAACTCTCCAGGTTTCATTCTGAACTAGGTGGACCCACAGACCTGAAGGAGAAGATGGCAAGCTTTGAGAAAGGAGAAGCCAGCCGATCCACAGCTCTCACAACCAGGGCCTCCTTAATTGGCCCCCAGCTGACAATGCCTCATTAACGGACCATGTGAGAATTGGCTCATTTGGTAAGATGAGCACTTCAAAAAGTTTTCAGGTTTGGGATCTGGAGAAGGAAGTAACGATTACCATGACAAACAGCGGGAGGATGGCCAGGGAAAGGGGCTGACAGGTGTCTGCAGAGAATGTCATCCCATCCACTTCATATCCTTTCCTGCTGAGGACACCTTTGATGAGAATTCACATGAGACAGAAACATCTTAACATTCTTTCCCATTTCTGAGAAGGCTACCCACAGACCTCTCTACACTCACTCTACACCATTTTACTATTATATTCCATGGATGTTCATGACTGTATAACCAACCCATGGGCCACAATGCTCTCATCAATATAGACTCTTACCTAGAAGACATTTCTCCTTCCAAACCAAAGGAACAACAAATGTGTGGACAGTGCTTTATCCCTTGAAAGCATTTCTCCTCACTGCTGTCTTCAGGTACATCCCAGAAACAGGACACTGTGCTCCACAGTCCACTTTCAGGTAGGACAGGCATGCCACTCAAAACCATATGTGACCAGCATAAGTTTGCTACTCCTCCTCCACACACCATGGGGACCTCAGGCTCAGGCTGTGGAGGGGATCTAGCAAGAGCAGATCACTTGGGTCACTTCCTCATATAACCTACTTGTGCCTTCATGGACTGCTAGAGTTGTCTGTGGGTGCATACTGACGTTTGACAGTACATGTCTGCTAAGCATGCCAGCTTTGTGACCCAGTACGTGAGATAACACCTGGTTCACTGTGAGCATTTAGGCCATATAGTAGTTTGGAGGCTTGTGGTTCCTGTATCAGAAGACTTTCTTTTGTTAAGATGCCAGCAAATCCTAAACCGATTCAATGTGCCTCTCTCACAGTCCTAGTTCCCACCTTACTGAAACTGCCAAATGGATGCCAAAGTTCAATAGAAAGTGGAAGGGGCTCAGAAGAGGCCAGACAATCTTGAAGAAGAAGAAAGAGGGAAGACTTTTGTCTGCCAATTTCAAAACCTACCACACAGCTATAGAAACCGGGAAGTCATGATATCGGCTATAAACACTGACATGTAAGCTAGCAGACTAGAACTCACAGTTCAGATACAAGCCTTCGATTCTAGTCATGGACATACAGATCATTCAATGAAGGAAATTCATTTAGAAGGAAATCTAGTCTCAGCCTGATGATTCCTGTAGAATTCAAAGTTGTATCCAAAGGCCGTGTATCTGAAGTCTTAGTTTGTATTTTTGAGACAAGAGTCCTACTATGTAGCCCGAGCTGTCCTCAAGTTCAGAATACTCCCCCCTCAGGCTCCCACGATTGATATCACAGGCATACACCATTACACCGGCTAGGCTCTTCAGTCCCTTCCAGCCTCTGCCATGTCTCCTGTGTTCTTTTCTATTCCCCTGTTCATGTGTCCTAAGATCATACATTTTTACCTATGGAAATCATTTCATATTCATTTTTATGTCCTGTAATTCAAAATTATAAAGAATTCTTCATGGTGTTAAATGTTTTTTAGATGTTTCTTTGAAATAATCAACAAATACCAATTTAAAAAAAAGTAAATTAAACTTGCCAACATCAAGAATGAAAAATGGAACAATATCACAGATCTTTCGGTCATTTAAAGATGAGCTAAATGCTACAAAAAGCTGTAGGTGGAGGCTGGGGAGATGGCTCAGTGGTTAAGAACACTGACTGCTCTTCCAGAGGATCCAGGTTCAATTCTCAGCACCACATGGCAGCTCACAACTGTCTGTAACTCTGGTCCCAGGGGATCCAGCACCCTCGCACAGGCATACATGCAGGCAAAACACCAACGCACACAAAATAAAAATAAAGTTTTTTAGAAGCCTTAGTTGCTAAGTTGGGCAGTGTAAATGAAAGAGAAAGGTGTCCTCACAAAACACGACTCACTAAAACTGACACCCACGGAAGAGAAGTCAGAAGAGCCCAGGGCCACCTTTAAAATGAAACCGTAAGTTTAAACTTTCCTAAAAACAAAACTTATTGGTACTTTAGTAAATTCTTCCAGTACTTAAAGAAAAAAAAAACCTGTTCATTATAACACATTTTCCAAAGAATAGGGAAAAAAATGAAAACAATTCATTC
>CABHPR010100037.1:2826-15901 GCA_902168415.1 Peromyscus melanophrys
CACACCACACTATACACACAGCACACCACACTACACACACATATACAACACACACACACACACACACACACACACACACACACACATACACCCCACATTTTCTTCTTAAAGAAGGGACCATTCGGGCTTGATGGTTCATGCCTCATTCCAGCCCTCGAGAGACAGAGGTAGACAGATCGCCATGGCTTTGAGGCCAGTCTGATCTACATAATATGTTCCAGGCCAGACAGGGATACATAGTGAGACACTATCTCAAAAGAGAGAAAGAAAGAGAGCTAGAGAGTGCAGTGGTCTCTCACTAGTCATGTTCCAGCTGACACATTGAAGAGGCCTGTCAGTTTCTTGTCCATGTTTCTGTTGGCTCTTCTTTACTTTCAAGAGGAATGCTCAGAGTTATCCACGCCTGGGGCAGATCTGATTATGGCCTTAAACAGCTCATATTAGTTACTTGTCTTGTTGCTGTGACAATATGTGACAAAAACAACCTAAAGAAGAGTTTATTTTATTTCCCAGTGTGAGGTAATATTACCTAGTAAAACAGGAAGTGCGAGATGACAGGAACAGCCAGCTGCCTGGACAGTCACCCGAGGTTTCTCTACACCATTGGGGCATCATCTTCAGCCTATAGGCTTAGCATATCTGACAGACTCATTTGTGAAGTAGGATGTACACAAGGCCTACAGTTCAATCTCACATTCGGTGTGAGTATTCCATGTACCAGATAAACCTGAATTCCACCAATTCCACCAATGTCCTGTCATGATTCAGGATTTTAAATTCTGAAAATTGTTGGTGTTTTTGGAATTCAGCTGTTCATTCTTCTCGGCTTGTGGGTGGCTTCATCTCTTTTATTAAATGCCAGTCTACCATTGAGAGGTTAGGCTCCGTTAGCCTAGTTACTCTTTCAAGAATAACTGTTCAACTACTGTTCCACTGCACACCAGAAGCCATCGGTCCATTGCCTGTTCAGCTGCCTTCGAAGAAAGGGGCACTGTACCTTTTCCGGATTGCAAAGCCACACAGCGATGGTGCCATATTGTCCTGGCCTCAGAGAATGCCTGTTGCTAAAGCCACAACCACAATTGTCTTGGCAAGGATCGGTAGTCCTTTGTTTTGTGTCCTGTCTGTCCATTTTGGATAGCAGACTGTCAGCAGTTGATTCGAGGGCACTTTATTGCCCAGTAGCTAACTTTTGCCACAGTGAAAGTTAACTCCATATGCAGTTTCTTCAATGCCCATGTCTTCTCTGAAGTAGATTGGTGCTGCCAGGGGCCGACATGTCTCATAGTCTTAAAAAAAGAAAAAAATCTAAGTTATTAAAACATTTTAAATGTCATATTCTGTAGATCTCTGAAGGGTTTGAAGATGACCTGTCTATCTAAAATATATCTCTGTTTAACCTTGAAAACACCTAATGTGACTACAAGTTCAACTGTAGTGACTAAATACTAACTTTCATTTCTTTATATCCTAATAGTTGGTAATAATAACATTCAAGGATTAGCAAATTGCATTACGTTGTTAAATGAACTTTCTAAGTACAATATCCTGAAAAAGATTAGAAAAAAATACATACAGCATTTTCTAACAATATCAATCTCAATATATTTGTATACAATACATAAAAATCCAATCCAATGTAAAGTATTTAAAACTAGTAATTGTCTTTTAAAAATAGATCCAATAATCGACCTTTTTATCTATATCACATCTATATCCTCTCTTTACTTTTCAGAGTAGATTCAATAATCTACCTACCCTCTATTCTATCATTTCTATTTGTCTTTTTTTTCAAACAAGAACCTTAAACCTAATCTCCATTGTTTAGCCCTTTTCCTAAACATTAACAGCAACAACTTGTAACCAACCCTCCTAAACAATGAAAATTATCCCAAACCCAAAACCCACTGAAAGACCAAAAACCACCCACCCCACCCTACCTCTTTGGGATGTGGGCGTCGTGTTCTTAAAATTGCTTCCTGCTGGTTGTGAGTGAAGGCATCTTTATTCTGAAAAGAAAAATGTTGGGTTAATTGTCAAGTTCTAGAAAAGGTAACTATATCATTTGTTGTCCAGTCTCTGCATAATGCCAAAGTTCAGGGCTTATCTCAAGTCCTTGTTCGAGTAGCCTGTGAAACTGGATCATCTCAACTAGCCATCTCGAAACTGCCATGATGGGGAGTCATGGCAACAGGAGTGTGAGGCAGCTGGTCACACTGAGCCCACAGTCGGGAAGCAGCGAGAGGTGGACGCTGGTGCTCGGTCCCCTTTCTCCTCTGTATTCAGTGTGGGACCTCAGCCCACCAAGAGGTGCTGCCTACCTTCAGTGTGGGTTTTCCTGACTCAGGTAACACAATCTAGAAAGTCCCTGACAGGAATGCCCAGAGGTTTGTGTCCTAGATGGTTCTCGGTGCCATCAAGTTGGTCATGAGTAGGAACCATCACACAGACTGGCTAGCAGACTAGGTCTTGGGGAAGACATCATAGGTCCTTGTCAAAAAGGATGGAGATTTTAAAGTTACTGGGACTTAGGTTCATAATGTCCTAGGGAATAATCAAATATGAGCGTGGGTCAAGCATCATGGTTGGGGAGTTGAGTCCTCGCAGATGCCATACAGGGACCATTTCTTTGGAACAGTTTGGTGTCTAGGCTGCTATGCTGACCTCTGATGCCCAAGGTGCCTGGTATTCATGTCCATGTGCATTAATCTTCCCCAACAGCAGACTGGATATTATGACTTAGTTCTAGTGAGCATACTAAATGTGATGGGTGTCACTAGGCTAAGTTGCAAAACACTGTGACATCTGTCTCGCCAGTCAGCTCTCTGCTGCCTTCTAGGCTTGCACACTTCTGAGCTAGCTTGATCCCTCTTGGTAAAGATTGATGGATGCTTCAGCCAACACCTAACCAAGAACTGCTAACTATCCTATCCCCTTTTGTAGTTTTTCGAGACAGGGATTTCTGGGTAGCCTGGCTGTCCTGGAACTCGCTCTGTAGACCAGGTGGTCTCGAACTTACAGAGATCCTCCTGCCTCTGCCTCCCAAGTTCTGAGATTAAAGGCATGCACCACCACTGCCCAGCCAGCCCAACCCCCTTAAAGGACCACAATGCCCCAACATCATGTGAGCTTTGGAGTGAATCCTTCCCCACCTGAAACTTCAGATAAGACCCCAGCTGTGGCCAACATCTCGATGGAACCCTTGTGAGAAACTAAGGCAGAGGGCTCAGCTAAGCCCTGCTCACACACTTGAACTGTGAGACAATGGACATGTGCTGCTTGGGGAATACTAAATTGTGGGGCAACTTCTTACACAGCAACAGATACTGACACACAAACACTAGAATAAACCCCGGTGACTCAGATCTGGAGGCTGAGTTCCAGATGTTGCCTTTGCACCCATTGACATAAGCAAGATTGTACATCTCAATCCCAATCACTCACAAGTGTCCATACCTCCTGCATGTGTCGTGTGTCCCATGTCATGGATTGGATGAGACACATGGTCCATGTCTTCTTTACTTGGGAACAAAGGCTGGTTGTGTCCATTACTTCTCTCTTTGCTGTAACAAGATGTCTGACAGAGCAGCTTAGTGGAGGAAGGGTTTATTTGGATCACAGTCTGAGGTACAGTCCACCATGACTGGGACATAAGCCGGCTGCCTGTCACCCTGCATCCAGTCAGGAGTGTGAGAGAGAGATGCTGGCACTCGGCTCCCTTTCCCCTTTTTAATCGGCCCATGGGACAGTGCCACCTATTTTAAGGTGACTCTTCCCACTTCAATTAACCCAGTCTAGAAGGTCCATCACAGACGTGCTCAGAGGTTGGTCTCCTGGGTGACCCTTGATTCTGTCAAGTTGACAGCTGTTACAATTATCACATGATGGAGCCACCCCTCTCTGAAAGCCGCCCAGTCTCAGGGAAGAGGGAAGCAGAGCTGAGGAATCACCCTCTGTACACTCACGTTTCCTCAGCCATGCTTGCACAGGTCTCCCACTAGCTCTGGTCTTTGTTTATTTGTTTTTGCTTTTTTGAGTAGGGACGCACGTAGCCCAGGCTGGCCTCTAACTCCCTCTGTAGCCAGGGATGGTGTTGAGCTTCTGACCCTCCTACCTCCACCTCCCGAGTGCCGGGATTGCAGGCAGGCATGAGGATGCCCAGTTTCTGTGGTGCTGGGTATGGAACCAGGGTCCTGTGCATACTAGGAGAGCACTCTACATGCTGCGAGGCATTGTAGAGCTGGCAGTTTAGGTAACACTCATGGGAATGGGCGACTGTGGGGGTTTGGTTCTGAATGGCTGTCTTGTGATTCCCGCCCCCCCCCATAAAGTTCAGAAATTCAACCAGAAAGATTAACGATATGATATTGCCTGCTTGACTTATGACAAAAAGGTTTGATAATTTTCAAAGACAGTGATTGCAGAATTTCCCAGCCCCTGGAGACATAACCTCAAAGCATGCTGCCTTGGGCTGGCCTGTGTCCTCTAAAGTTATGACAGGAACAGATACAGGACACAAGTTTACTGTGAAATACAAGAGGTGTCCAGGGCTTCCCTGGTGTCGTTACTGGGCACATGTACCCAAAATACCTGCTGCTTTGACTCTGGCTCCCACATTTATCAGCATCTTTGGCACCATAGGGCCAGAGCTTAGTCTTCTCCCTGACTTCAAGTTCTCTGAAGTAGAGAGGATAGCAGGAAGCAGGCAGTGGGCCTGAGGTGGTCTGTCCACCACCATCAACCTCACTACAACACAAACATCTGGAGACCAGGATGGCTTAGGAGAGGGAGCCCCGGTGTATCCCTCAGCCCAGTGAGGAGGCTGTTTCTTTGAGAAAGAGCAGAGTACAGTGTGATACTGAAAGTCTTGAAAAAGAGAAAAGAAAAACCTAAGCTGGGGATGTGACTCATTAATAGAGTACTTTATCTGGCATGCATGAAGCCCTGGGTGTGAGCCCCACAGCCCAAAAACTGTGTGTGATGGTTCGCGCCTGTAATCGAATCCCATAAGCTGTGGGGTTTGGTGCATACCTGTAATCACATTCCATAAGCTGTGTTCACATGGTGCATGCCTGTAATCTCATCTCATAGGCTGTGTTCACATGGTGCATGCCTGTAATCTCATCTCATAGGCTGTGTTCACATGGTGCATTTCTGTAATCTCAGAACTTGGAGGTGGAGGCCTTAGGATGGAAAACAAATGGACATTTTCTGCTACATAGTGAGTTTGAGTCCAGCCTGGGATCTGGGATACATGAAATTCTGTCCAAAAAAAAAAATGTCCAGGAGTGGGCAGTCACCATCTAGACATCTTTGGTATTATCGTGAATGTACTTCCTTCAGCCTGTGAGAGTATCCTTTGTGTTCTGTAAATATTTCTAATTTTTCAAAACAAAATACTTCCCTCTATCAAACAATGTCTCAAGGAAATGACATTTTGTCCACAGTCATTCACTAAATGTATACCTAGTGTAACTGCTCTGTGTGTCTCACGCTGAGACTACAGTAGTGAATAAATGCATCCCCACATTTCTTATCTCATGGAACAAGGTAACCAATGCTGGAAAGTTCTACTTGTTACCCTTCTTGTTGCTACATGTGTTTTCTTTCCAAGATCACTGGGGAGCTTTGCATTACCTCTTAGGCTCTAAGGCCATGGAAATCTCCTTCAAACAGCCAACCTCTGGTCCTCTGGGCAAATCTAACTGTAAGATCTGGGCTGGACTCATGAGTCCTAATGAAGCTTTGGGTATGGGCAGTGTGCTGGTAAGTTTTAGTTGTCAACTCAACACAACCTAGAGTCACCCGGGAAGAGGGAACCTCAACCGAAGGATTGCCGCAATCAGGTTGGCAGGTGGCTGTGGCTGTGAGAGACTGTCTTGACCGATGATTGGTGTGGGAGGGCCCAGCCCATGTAGTGCCCTAGGAAGGTGGGTCTGAGATTTATAAGAAAGCGAGCTGAGCATGTGCCATAGAGCCTGGTAAGCAGCCTTACCCTGTGCTCCTACCTTGAGTTCTTGCTCCGACTTCCCTGAATGATGGACCTGGAAGTGTAAGCTGAAATAACACTTCTCCCATCAGCTGCTTTTACCACAGCATTTATAATCAAAGCAAAGTAGGAGGCAGGTAGGGAAGCCCCTCCTTTTCAACAGGAGTCACCCTCCCATCCCACTTGAGAGTTCAAAGGTCACAGCTTTCCAGGGCCAGATGAGATCTATGTGTTCTCAGGTCAACCATTCCCATGCTTCTGAGCAGACAGCTACTGAAACCCTGATGGCGAACTAACCCCTTGATCTGCAAAACATGTCTGAGATCCATTCCTAGATGGGACTGAAGTACTTCTGTTTACAGTCTGGATCTATTTGCTTTCTTTCATTCCTTTCTGAAATGCTTTCCTCACCGCACCCAGAGGTTAGGGATCCAGAATTAGATAGCCTTGGCCTCCAGACTCCAGCTTCTGTCTCCAGCAGCTGGCTATGTAGTGTGCCCATTCAAAGGACTTTTCTTCTCTAAAACTTGAACTCCTCCATTTTTTACAACTATAACAAAGTACCTGAGGTTGGATAATCTATATTTTTAAAAGGTTTATTTTGCTTGACTTTTTGTCAACAACACCTGTATTTATCCATTATTCATAATTTTATGAACCATCTGAGGTTGGATAACATAATGAAAAGATGGTTTATTTAGCTTACAGTTCTGGAAGTTCAGGGGCACATACAGGTACCAGCTTCTCATATTGCCACACTGGGTTTAGAACATCTGAGACTTCATCTCTTGAGGGTACAGACCACATCTGAACATGGCAACACTGTTCACAGCCTGTAATTATCTGCATGATGTTATACACACACACACACACACACACACACACACACACACCATCTTCACTCCCCAACAGAAAATGCACTTCCTGAAAGCAAAGGCCTTGTTTTTCTGACCATTTAGTCATCAACATCTGATGCATGGTGGACGTCAAGGTCCCAGTCATCTTTGGATACAAGGATGATGGATGGATGGATGGATTGATCCATGATGGAAGATGGACTAATAGTGGATGGATGATGAATAGATGATAGACAGGTAGATGAATGATGGATGGATAGATGGATGAGTAGATGATGGGTGGGTGGATAGGTGGATCGACAGACAGATGGGTGGTTGGTGGGTGAATTTTAAGTCCTTGGGGATATGTGATTGTTTTAAAACGTGTCTTCATGTTCTCTGACACTCAACCTATTGAGAGGTATGCCATCAGTTGGCTTCTGGTCTACCAATAGAACATGGTTGATAGGACCATATAGCTCTCCAAGACTGAGTCATAGGAGGTGAAGATTGGTTCTCTGAAGGACTGCTTACTGGGCACCTTCCTTCTGGCACCAAGCCAAGCCTAGGACTCAGACAAGGATCCCTCTACTGTCTCGTAGCTGGACCCTTCATTGGACCACAGGTGTGTGCGGAAGTGTCCGGGGAAACGGAAATACGTACTCACCCCAGAGATAATGAATGATAATCCCTCAGCTACACGTGAATGCACATGACAGTGTGCATCGACAAAAAGGAGCCCAGCAGTTTATGGGATGATGTTGAGAGAATTTCGTTCCCATCTTAGCTATCTGTCTCACTGCTGTGGTAAAATAGCCTGACAAGAACAGTATAAGCAGGAAAGATTTGTTCCGGCCCACAGTTGGAGGAGAGTGTCTATCCTGACAGGGGATTCATGGAGGCAGGAGCATGAGGCAGCTGGTCACATTGGATCTGTGGTCAAGAAGACAGAAGAACGCTGGCACTATGCTGGCTTTCTGCTTTTATTCAGCCCAGGACCCCAGCCCACAGAATGGTGCCACCCCCATTAACCCAATCTGGACAGCCCCTCACAGCCATGCTCAAGTTTGTCTCCTCGGTGAGTCTAGATCCTGTCAAATTGACAATCAATATCAGCTGTCAGCCCCCACTCTCCATAGAATATTAGGGCTTCCTCAAGGCAGCCGTGCTGGAGGTTAGGTCTGGCATCTGAAGGGTAAGTGGGAGCTGGTTCATAGCAAGACACTGTGGGTGCAAAGGCCCCGTGGGAAAGGGTGTGGTCGATAGACCAGAGGGGACACAGCAAAGACAGGGCTGCAGAGATGATCAAGAGAAGGGACGGTGAGCAGCTTGTCCCAAGTGTGGTGGATCTTCACAGAATTGCTATGAAGAGAAGGCTAGTGGGGGGTGAGGCTGGACTCATGGGAAAATCTAGATGTGAGAAACAATAGTAACCCAGAATTCAAGATCCAGTCACACTTTATTTAGCTTACTTTAGGTTTGGTTTTTTTGTTTTGTTTTAAGGCAGAGTCTCATATATTCCAGGCTGGCCTCCTACTCTCTGGGCAGCTGACGATGACTTTAAACTTCTGATCCTGCACCTCCACCTCCCTAGTGCTAGGATTATAGACAAACATCACCACACCAGGTTTATGTGGTGCTAGGAATTGAACCCAGGGTCTCGTGCAAACACTGTGCCAACAGAGCTACACCCCAGCCCCCATTCACACTTTGGAATGATTCTGGGTCTGGGAGAAGAATAACACAAAGAGATTCAAAGTTCTCAGTGACCAGAATGTCTAGAGAAAATCATATTATTTGCTGGGGGTCAGATGCAATGGACACTTCTCTGGGGTAAATGTGAAGGCATGGTTCCCATGGGCCGTGTCTGATGGTGTAGGACGCTTCTTGGATTCAGGTCTCAAGACCCACTGGCTTAGCTGAGGCTGTAGGGAGGTGTGTTTTGCTAGTGGCTTAGCTGACAAAAACACACAGGGTTCGGGGTGTCTCCATGCAACACCTGATCATGTGAGAAGCTCATGCATTCCCTCCTATGTAGACTCCAAAGGGAAGCTTAAGGTAGCTTATGATCAAAACAGAGGCACAATAGAGTGGACACAAAGGGAACACAGCCTGAATAGAAGGGAGGAAAAATATAAGCGCTATACACCTACAAGTGCGCCTATGAGTCATCAGCCATGCAAATTTCCCGAGACTGTTTCCAAGGATGCTGCTGAACTTTCCAAGAGTCAGGGGTGGAGCTCAGGGATCTGCATATCTAACAAGCCCTTCTCCTCTGCAAAGAGGGATTCTGATGTGGTTGTGAGCTTGAGTGTGTGAGTGTGTGTGTGTGTCCATGTGTGAACAGTGTGCACGTGGAGGCCAGTGTCCCCCTCAGTCACTCTCCACCTTATTTACAGCATCTCTCACGTAACCGGAGCTCACTGGTTCAGCCAGACTGGCTGGAAAGCAAGCTCTAGGGATGCTCCTGTCTCTCCTCACTCCCCCAGCACTGGGATTACAGGCCCATGCCACCCCTGGCCTTTTCTGGGTGCTGGGGATCCAAACTCTGATGCTCATGCATGCATCTTTGCAGCCCCTAGGAACCACACTTGGAGGAAACCTTGATTGAGTCCTTCAAACAAATACGAGCACAGTGATTGAGCATCAAAAGTGACATGCGGAGATTGACACTGGAGCTAGAATTCCAGGGAAAAGGGTTTCTTGGAGGAAGAGGGTCAGTCACCACACATTCCCACAGAGGTGGGTGATGGGGGACGGGCTGCGTCATTGGCTGTCCAGCTACCTTAAACTTGGGTTGTATTTCATTACTGCTGGGGAGAGCTCTATGAGACCGGTTGGGGGCAGGGGGGGTGGGGGGGAGCTGTGTGAAGCAGATGCTGGGCTGTGCACAGTGAACCTGGCACAGGAATGATGATGACCTGTTAAGTGGGGGGAAGCCAGACGGTCCAGCCCCGGGAACAACTCGTCTTCCTCCATGTCGGAATGGGAAGCTCCGGAACGTGGACTGTTAGGCTCAGGTCGGCTTCCAGGACCCCCGCTTTGTGCTCCGCTGCCTCTCTGGCTGCCTGGTTCACTCCATTTGGGTTTCAGTAGCCCATCTCTCACTTCTGGAAATCCTGAATCTTCCCGAGCAGTGAGAAGAGAGAGAGGAGGTGGTGAGCTGGATAGCCAGTTAGGACCGACTTCACCCAGGTCGCTAGCACTGAAGGTAGGATCTACAGGTGGGAGCAAAGCATTCCTGGCCCAGTTATGCTGAATCAGAATTTGCTTTTTAATAACATTTTCAGATGACTAGTGTGCACACCAAAGTTTGAGAGGTGCCGCAAGTCAGTATTCCTTTATCCAACATCTAGTTAGGGTTTTGATGGTCTGCGTGAGTGTGTACGGGTGCCCACAGAAGCCAGAAGCACAACCAACACTCTGGAGTGGGGGTGACAGGCTGTTGGAAGCTAACTGATGTGGGTGGTGGGAACCGAACCCAGGTCCTCCGGAGGAGCAGAAAGCACTCTTAACTGCAGTCATTTCTCCAGCCCACCAACACCACTTTTGTTTTGAGACAGGATCTCTTCTACCCCAGCCTGGGGTAGAAGACACAATGCAGCTGAGGATAACCTCACATTTCTGATTCTCCTGCTTCCATTGCTCAAGGGCTGATATTATTGCTGTGAGTTACCACATGCAGTTTTTGTATCATTGGGAATTGAACCCAGTGCTTCCAGCAGGTGAGGATTCTACCAACTCACTCGCATCCCTAACTGGTTAGTTTTGAGGTGAGGTCTCTGTTTCTCAGGCTGACCTGGAGCTCCCGCTATAGCCCAGATTGGCATCAAATTCATGATCCTCCTTGCCTCCGTCTTTTGCTTGCTGGGATCACAGGTATGTATAACACACCCTACCTAAAAGCAGATGTTTATTGAGGGCCCCTCCAAAGACTCAGCTTTGTTTTAGCACTAGGAGTACAGCGATGAACGGAAACCATTTCATCTCTGACCCAGTGGAGGTACAGTTGGGCAAGGGAACTTGGGCAAAATAAGTAAAGAGATAAACATACATACAATGGCAAGAATAGTTTATGATAAAGGTTATATGATAAATATTTCATGATAAACAATAGATGTGGGAGAGATTTGTAGTAGACAGAGTAGCTGCAAGGTTAACGGGAAGGAAACTATTCGTGATATTTAGGGAAGTCTTTTCAGCTTGGAAGGTGGATTGTCCTTGATGGAGTGGTCAGAGGATTCTAGAATGGATGCCTTAGTCTTGTCCATGTTGAACTAGAACCTGAAATGACAGGCTCAGGACTCGGGTAGAGATCCCTGGAGAGACTACATGGGCTACTCAGCAGTGGTGGTCCATACCTCCCATTTGTACGGAGCAACCCTGTGTCGTACCACTGCCCCCGTCATCATAGTGTTGACATCTGCACAGGCTCCCCAGGCCACCCACTCTTGGCTCAAGGGTTCTCAAGGATGTGACACAAGGAAACAATGACCCCAGGAAACTGTCAAGCAAGCTTTGAGTTAAAGATAAAAGAAACAGAATATTGCTTGGTTTCCTGAGATGACTTCTAAACACTCTCATTCCCAAGGTTCCTGGTCACTTCTTGAAGCACCTGCTAGAAGTAACTACTTTGTATGTGTGTCTTCCTGTGTGTTTAGGTGCATGTGTATTTACGCATGTGCAGAAGTCAGAGGATAACTTGGAGTCATTTCTTGCCTTCCACCACATGAGTCTTTTCCCAGGACTAGAACTCGGGTCATCAGGCTGACCCATCCTGCCAAGCTGCTGTTGTGGATTTGCTGTTGTTGCTTGTTTGTTTTCTTGTTTTGGTTTTGAGAGACTGTCTCTGACACTGAGTAGGTTAGCATGGCTGGACGACAAACCTCATGGAGCCACCTGTCTGCCTCCTCAGAGCTGGGATACTGGCACACACTACCACACCCGCCCTTTTTATATGCTTTACAGGTGGAGTCATCTTCCCAAGCCTACTATTTGCTTTTTGATCCCCGTGCCCCAGCACTGGGCAGAAACAGCTCAAGGGAGCAAAGATTCATTTGAGCTCAGAGTCTGAGAGGAGTTTCAGTCCATCATGGATGAAGAGGACATGGTGGAGTTCATGGCAGAGGGAGTCTGTGACGCGAATCCTCGTAAGCAGAGAAGCCGAAGGCTGGAATTCCGCGGTTCTAACCCTCCGAGGAGGCCCACCTGGTGATCTACTCCCAGCAGGCCCCACTTCTTAGAGGTTCCACAGCCTGGAAAACAAGCACTGTAAACATGAGCCTGTGGGGGACACTCCATCCTCAAACAATAACAGAGGGCGTGGCCGGGACCAGGGCACCTGCCGTCTCTTCTCTGGGCTCAGATGGAATCAGCCCCTCTGCTTACCTCAAGTCCCCTGCCCAGAGTGACAAGGCATTGGGCAGGAAGCAGCACTCAACGCTAAGGGAAAACAGTGAGGTTGGAGGGGTGACAGGCGAGATTCTAGAGATCATAGTGAAGGGTGACCATCTGGTAAGGCTGAGAGGTGAGAGTGGCCAACAGCTCACCTTCCACATCCCAAGACTGCCAAAGGCAGGCACCAGCAGTTTTTTACACTAGTTCATGGATCCCCAGGTGACCCTGTGATCAGATGAACTGGATCAACATTAACTTGGAAGGAACAAGCCCAGAGACAGGGCTTCACTTGCTCACAGTTGAAGGGCAGGGCCAGGGTGAGAGCCAAGTGCCTCCGTGCTCCTGAGGTGCTCTGGCAGCTTTGAGAACTGTGCTCTGGAGGAAGGACCCGCCAGCCTCAGCTCAGCGGCTGGCTGGCCTGCAGCCTCCAGATGGAATGGAAAGCTCATTGTTTTGCTCTGGTTGTATTTACTTTTCTGATTTCCTCCCATTCAGGCTGGATTTCTATGTGGAACCTGATGAAAAGTTTCATGTCAGGGTTGGCGATGCAGCTCAGTGGCAGAGCATGGGCAAGGCTCTGGGTTCCATCTTCAGCACCTTCCATAAAGAAAAGAAAATGGTCCATTTTAAAGGAGAGTTTTTTACATTAAAAGCATAAGCTGGGGCTGGAGAGATGGCTCTGTGGTTAAGAGCCCTGACTGCCCTTGTGTTCCCAGCACCCTCTTGGGTGGCTCACAACCACCTGTAACTCCACCTCCTTCTGGCCTCTGCAGGCACCGGCATATGATGCAGGTACACATACCTAAAAACAAAATAAAATATTTCAAAAATCATATAAATCCCATGGCCAGGG
>CABHPR010100039.1:0-21122 GCA_902168415.1 Peromyscus melanophrys
CCGGCTTCAGCAAGTGCGGAAGTACCTTCGATGCCTGCCTTGCCGGGGAGGTGTCTGAGTCCTAGGCAGAGGGAGGCCGTCCCTACAGTAGAAACTCCTGGTGTATAGTAGGAAACATTACCCACTCAGGGCCACAGGCTGAGCAGCTAGGGAGGCTGCACAGTTCACAGGGAGACAACAGAGAGGGTTGTATCAATCCAGAAAGGAATATTAGCCTTGCCAGACACAAGTGAGAAAGGATTCAGCCACCATAACCTCCTAAAGACACGACTCCAGCAGGTCCTTCACAGGGAGCAGAGGTGGTGAGGGTCACCTCTTGATCGTCCCTCCCTTTCCTGGCAGGGGCCACGGTGGTGCTGAAGGCCAGGTTCTCAGCTAGCCAGTTCTGGGAAGATTGCCAGAAGCACGGAGTGACAGTGTTCCAGTATATTGGAGAGCTGTGCCGATACCTCGTCAACCAGCCCCCGGTGAGTAGGCTTCAGAGCAGGCCAGACAGCAGGCGACACTGAGAGGAGGTCCTGGAGAATGAGCAGCAGAACTTCACCCTGGGGATCTGGAAGCTTGATATTGCAGCCTGTGCCCCTCTCTCACTCATCCCAGAGCCAGGCAGAGCATGGCCACAAGGTCCGGCTGGCAGTGGGCAGCGGGCTGCGCCCCGACACCTGGGAGCGTTTTGTGCGGCGCTTTGGACCTCTGCAGATACTGGAGACATATGGAATGACTGAGGGCAACGTGGCTACTTTCAACTACACCGGACAGCCGGGGGCGGTGGGGCGTGCTTCCTGGCTTTACAAGGTGAGAGGCAGGAAGAACAAGAGCACCCCTGGAGCAGTAGGGGGATAGTGAGAAAGGAGGTTCCTGAAGCTGGTGACCCAGTGTGGCTCTCCCCTTCCCCAGCACGTCTTCCCCTTCTCCTTGATTCGCTATGATGTCATGACAGGGGAACCTATTCGGAATGCCCAGGGGCATTGCGTGGCCACATCTCCAGGTTTGTACGTGGGTTGGGATGAAGCTGGCAGACAGGGTTTGGACTTGGCGACTGAGGTGGGGTGGGGCCTAGAGGTCCAGGTGACATTGGGTAACCCACTCCTAACCCCAGAATTTTTCCAGGTGAGCCAGGGCTACTGGTGGCCCCGGTGAGCCAGCAGTCCCCTTTTCTGGGCTATGCTGGGGCTCCAGAACTGGCCGAGGGGAAGCTGCTGAAGGATGTCTTCTGGCCTGGGGACGTTTTCTTCAATACTGGGGACCTCTTGGTCTGTGATAAGCAAGACTTTCTTCACTTCCATGATCGCACCGGAGACACCTTCAGGTATCTGTAACTTCCCGATCTTCCCAGACTTTCAAACTCAGCGACTCAAACCTCAGAGACCCAACTCGATGCTCTTCCCACCTCATCCTATGTCCAACCCCATCTCTCTCTCTCTCAGGCTTCGTCAGCAGCATTATCCCCTAGCCTCTCTATCTCCTCAGCAATATTATAAGCCCTTAGTCCGTCTCCATTTCCCTCTGCTCTCCCAACAGGTGGAAGGGGGAGAATGTGAGCACAACTGAAGTGGCTGAGGTCCTCGAGGCCCTGGACTTCCTCCAGGAGGTGAACATCTATGGAGTCACTGTGCCAGGTGCTTAGGCATGGAAGGTGGGGAGTCATCTAGCAGGGTACCCCACATAGTAGTGCTCAGGCACCAGGACTAGAAGGGTTTACGTATCTCCCACACCCACCAGGGCACGAAGGCCGGGCTGGCATGGCAGCCTTGGCCCTGCGGCCTCCGCAGGCTTTGGACCTCGTGCAGCTCTACGCCCATGTTTCTGAGAACTTGCCACCTTATGCCCGACCTCGATTCCTCAGGCTCCAGGTAACCAGCCGCTCCTGGCCCAACCCCTCACCCACGTGTCTGCAGCTGTTAGTGGTTCCCTAACTCTACAAAGGGACCCTCCATGAAGAGAAAGGACACTTCCCCCTGCTAGACATGTGCGAACATGTGCATGCTCGGGTGTGTCCCTGTGAATATGGAGGCAGAGGACAGCCTTGGGAGTCATCCTCAGGAATGCCAGCCACCTCCTTTGAGGCAGGGTCTCTCCTTGGCTTGTAGGCTTACCAGTTAGGGTAGACTGGCCAGTAGATCCCAGAGATGCTCCCGACTCCACCCTCTCCCAGCATTCCCACAGGTTCTGGTGACTGAATCCAGGTCTTCATGCCTGCATGGAAAGCTCTTTGCTGACTGGGCTGTCTCCCTTCGTACCCCCTCGTTCTTCCGGCCTGGCTCACACTTTGCTCTGTTGCTACCTCCTCTCAATTTTACATGATGTCCCCTTCCCTCATGTCTGCCCCGGAACAGAGTTCAGGCAACTCATCTGAACTAAGTGGACAAATTCCTTTTCCTCCAACTCTTTGAAAACACCCTTCTCTCCCCAGGAGTCTTTGGCCACTACCGAGACCTTCAAACAGCAGAAGGTTAGGATGGCGAATGAGGGCTTTGACCCCAGTGCGCTGTCTGACCCTCTCTACGTTCTGGACCAGGATGCGGGTGCCTACCTGCCCCTCACACCTGCCCGGTACAGTGCCCTCCTATCTGGAGACCTTAGAATCTGAGACCTTCCACTTAAGGGAGGGGCCCTGGGGGTACAGGCCACCATGGCTGTACCAGGGGTTTTCGGGTATCTTTTGTATATGGAATCATTATTATTTTGTAATAAACAGCTGGAGCTTATCTGGCTCATCTCTGTGTGTCTGTGGGCCTGCATTCCCATGGAGCCACTGGCTCCACATTCCTGTCCTGACCTGTGTGACCCTGAGCTGTGGCTGATTCTTTCTGATAACCACATCTGACCCTGGTTGGTCCTGGAGAAGCCCTGGCGGTTGATGTTTGTGCTCCTGAGTGTTCGTTTACACTGCTGTGTCTCAGGAGCTGTAGGATCCCAAAGGATTGCCTCAGATGGCAGAAGCAGATGGAGGCACTCAGAAACACTGCCGCCCCACCGCCCTGCCCTCCCCATCCCCACAGCCTGCTCACACTTCACCACAGCCTTATGTGTGGCTGGTCCTGAGGAAGCCTCAACCATGGAAAACAAATGTGGGTAGGCTGGGGAAGGAGGTACTGTGATCTAGAGAAGCCGGTCAGGGGAAGGGAGCCCTCAGCCTCAAGAATCCCGTGTCTCTGTTCCTGGTTACCCATAGTCACACTTCAAGAAGGGGAAATTTGACTTCCACAGTCCCTCAGCAGGGGGTTCTGAGAACCTGCATGCGTAACAGGGATGCTGGGAAACAGAGAGAGGGCTCTCCTTGTCTCCTGAAGGAGGAATCTAGAAAGTTCACCATCTGGAAAGGTGGTCTCCCAGGAACCATGGTGCCTCTGTTTGGAGCTGGGGCCTCCTATTTGTTTTCTCTCTCCTCCTCACCTGCTCCCCAACATGAGTGGTGAGAAACACCCATCGTAGGCTGGAGAGGGCTCAGTGGCCAAGAGCACTGGCTGCTGCTGCTAAGTTCTCGGCACATTCCTCAGGCAGCTCACAACTGTGGGTGACGCCAGTTCCCGAGGAACCAACACCCTCTTCTGGCCTTTGTGGGCACCAGGCTTGTATGTGTGTTGTACACATACATACATGAAGGCATATGCACATAAAATTTTAAAATAAACAAGAAGAGTTATCTAGTTTTTTGTTTGTTTGTTTTTTTGAGACAGGGTTTTTCTGTGTAGCTTTGCGCCTTACCTGGAACTCCCTCTGTAGCCCAGGCTGACCTCGAACTCACAGAGATCCACCTGGCTCTGCCTCCCAAGTGCTAGTTATTTGAATAAAGGAAAGAAACACGCCTTGCCTCCAAAGCTTGGATCCCTACTGCCAGCCCTCTTGATATCCAAGCCTGCATCCCACCCCATGTTCACCAGCAAGCTCAGTTCAGCCTCCCTGAAAATAGAGCCCACTCTAAGGAGATGGAGTCAGCATCCACACACTGACTGATTCATTAGGAACTGGGCTCACTGCTAAAGAGTATAACAGTGAGGAAAGCCTGGGTGGGGTGGGTAGGCAGAGGTGCCAGCTGGCTGGCAGCAGCTCCTCTATGGCAGCCTCTACCACCTCTGCCCTGGTCTTCCTGGCCCAAGAGCTGAGTGGACATCTCTTCCCTTTGGAATCATGGACCCAAATCTGCACTGTCTGCTCGGGTAGCCGCTAGCCACATGAGAGAGAAGCTGAAGCATGGTTAGTCAGAAGTGGGATCTACTGTCTATATGTGATATGCATACAATACACACCACATGAAAAATCTAGGACACAAATTCATTGACAGTTGTTTTCTAGTCCAGGAAAGTGATGTACACTTGTATCCCCAACTCCTGGGAGAATCCCTCCCAGGAGTTTGAGGCCAGCTTGGGAAACAGCAGAAGCCCATCTCAAAAACAATGGGGGTTGGGGGTTTGGCTCAGTGAGTAGAGCGTTTGCCCAGCTTGCAGGAAATTCAGGGTCGATGCTCAGCACCACACAAAACCACACAGCCTGCTGTGGTGGCACATGCCTGTGATCCAAGCACTCAGGAGGCAGAGGCAGGATCTGAAGTCTGTCATCCTTGGCGAAAGAGGGAGTTCAGGTCCAGCTTAGGATACATAAGACCCTTTTTCAAAAAAATAAATAGAATGTTTTTACGTTATATATTGTTTACATGAGGAGATACAATGTTGACTATATGGAGTTAAAACCTTAATATTGCTTTGCTACTTTAGAATTACACGGCTCCCTTGCTCTCTCTCCATCTTCCAAATCATTCAGTTTATTCAGTGTGTCTCCTGTTTTTCACATTATGGCTCACGCGTTTCTACTGAACAGTGCTGGCCTAAATGCTGACCTCTCAGGCTTTACTCTGTAGTAAAACATTAGCTGTGAGTGCAGGATGCCTGTGCTTAAGCACAGACTGGGAGGAAGGCTGACCCAGGGGCAGACTCTGGCACTCTGTCCCCGAGTCGTGGGACCAGCTATTGCTTGGCTCTATCTCAGAGGCTGCCACTAGTGATACAAGGGGAAAGCTTGCAAGCAGGCCTTATTGTTTTCTAGTGGGGGAGGCCCCTCATACAGACGCTTATGTGTAGCCCAGTTGGCCTTAAACTCACTGTGTAGTCCAGGCTGGCCTTGAACCTCCCTGCCTCAGGCTGACTTAATTCAAAAGAATTAGGTTTTCCTTAAAAAAAAAAAAAAAAAAAAAAAAAAACAGGTTGAAAGAAAAGTAGGGTAATGAGATAACTACAGAATTTGCTGCCTGGTGCCCTTTTATCGGGATGGTCAGCCTCCCTGAGAAGTCACAGTGGAAAGAATCACAGTGTGCGCCGTCTTTTCTTTTTATCTTTCTTTTTACTTATTTACTGGAGCAGAAGCAAAGCCACAGTGTGCGTGTGGAGGTCAGAGGACAACTTACTGGGGTCCATTTTCTCCTCCTACCATATTGGTCTTGGGGATCAAATTTGGGTCATCCAGCTAGGCAACTGGTGCCTTTTTCAGCCAAGCCATCTCCCTGGTCTCCCAGTACTGTGGCTGTGAAGTCTTTTCCGGAACACTCAAGGCCAGGAGGAAGGGCACCCCATCCCAAGGCAGGAATCTGAAAAGTGTGATCTCTGTTTTTTTTTTTCCTGGAATGCACACAAAAAGTTTTTTGTTTTTTGTTTTTGCAGAGCTGAGGACCGAACCCAGGGCCTTGCACTTGCTAGGCAAGTGCTCTACCACTGAGCTAAATCCCCAACCCCACAAAAAGTTTTTATATTTTTAGGTGATTGAGAAAAATCAAAAAATATGTAAGATTCTAGGAGTTCAATTTTCAATGTCTCTAAGCAAAGACACAGCCACCTCCACGTTTTCGTAATTGCCTGAAAATGCTTCTGTGCCGCACAGGACTAAGACCTCAGGGTTGCAAAGCTGCACCATTTGTAAGTGGCCTTGACATTTTCCTAGTTCCTGGGCTTCATCTCTCCAGAAGATTTTGGTCACCCGGGAGACAACAGCCCAAAGACTCCACCTAGTCCGACCTGCCCAGTGCAAGCCCAGGCTCACTGCGCAAGCGCACACAGTAGCAGGAAGGCTGGAGAAGTCATCTTGCTCCGCAAGCTACTCATCTGACTTCTGTGAAGCTTCCCCTCCCCTAGTGGGCCCAGAAGCTGAGCAAGAAATGGAGGGGCGGGACCCAACCACCTGGCATCTCTTCCCTAGGTCTTTAGGGGCTAAAGATGCAGGCTCAGCATTTCTCTGGGAGTGAGGTGGCCCCGCGGGCCTCAGGAATGTACGCAAGTTTCACAGGCATCAGCTAGCATGCCCAGCTTAGACATTTTATATAAGTGAGATCATAGACTGTGATCTTTTATATTTTTTCACTTAGCATATTTTATTTTATTTCATTTACTTATTATTGTTGTTGTTGTTGTTTTTGAGACAGAGTTTCTCTGTGTAGCCCTGGCTGTCCTGGAACTCACTCTGTAGCCTAGGCTGGCCTTGAACTTATAGAGATTCCCCTGCCTCTGCCTCCCAAGTACTGGGATTAAAGACGTGCCACCACGGCCTGGCTTCACCTAGCATATTTTAGATTGGTGGATCCATGTTTCATTCCACTTTATAGATAAATATTCTTGTACCCAGAGTCTCCCAAAGACCACCAAGATGTCAAAGCAGAGTCTTTGTATTGTGAGGAGTGACTCGGGACTCTCTGCCTGATGCAGCAGCAGAACAGGAGAGACCCCGAGTAGCAATGAGGCAGGGTTTTTAAAGCAAGAGGGGCTTGAGGTCTACAGACTACATAGGAACAGACTCAGGATTGGTTTATGTGAGTGGCAATCATGTTAGTAACTTTTAATTAGCTAGGGTTAGTTGGGGGTTCCAGTTATCCATTTTTGGGCAGGCCTGGACAAGTCCCAGGCTTTGTCCTTGAGCTGCCATGGAGGTGGGCTGGCCTAGCATGTGTGGGGGCTGACTCAGTGGCCCAGGCTTTCTCACTGACTCCTGAACATAGCTCTAAGTTGGTGAAGGGTCCCAGACAGTAAACAACTGGCTGAACCTTGAGCAGTCAGAGTACGTGCAGAAAGGGAGCTACTGCAAGGACTGTGTCTTTTGTTCATGGCCCTTCCAGAAACTGCTTGCTCAAGTCTCAGGAAACTGGAATTGAGGCCTGAACTCTGAGAAAAGACTGAGCAGTCTGTTACATATTTCTCTCTCTCTCTCTCTCTCTCTCTCTCTCTCTCTCTCTCTCTCTCTCTCTCTCTGTTTTGAGACAGGATCTCTTGTAGCCCAGGCTGTCCTTGAACTTACTATACAGGGAGCTGAGCATGACCTTAAACTTCTGATCCTCCTGCATCCACTTCCTGAGTACTAGGATTACAGGCACAAGCCACCTTGCCTCACTTACGAAGTCCTGGGCATCCAATGCAAGGCCTTTGTGCGTGCCAGGTGGGCACTCCACTAGGCACTCTCTCTAGGCACACTCCGCCTTGTCTCCCTTCTGTGAACTGCTGTTGCTGTCAGGACCGGAGACAAGGCTTTGGTTTGGGGTTTTGTGTTTCAGTCCCAGGGTTTTGCTCTAGTACACCAGGCTGGCCTTGACTAATGATCCTGGTGTCTCATGTAACTCAGGACCTGGGGATTAGGTTTTTGGTCACTGAACTGTGAGAGTGTTTCTTGTTCAAACACAGGCCTGCTATTACATGTGTGGTTTGCAAAGCTCCCAGTCACTTTGTGAAATGTTTCAGTTCCTTGTGGGAAAGTGCCTTTATTATTTATTTATTTGTTTGTTTGTTTATTTTGGTTTTTCAAGACAGGACTTCCCTGTGTATCCTGGACCTGCCTCTGTAGACCAGGCTGGCCTCAAACTCACAGATCTGCCTGTTTCTGCTTCCCAAGTGCTGAGATTAAAGGTGTGAGCCACCACATCCTGCTTTTTTTTTTTTTTTTTAGATAGGTCTTATTATTTAACCCTGGCCTGAAACTTGTTATGTAGACCAGGCTAGCCTCAAACTCAGTGAGCTGCTTGCTTCTGCCTCATGAATGCTGAGATTGAGGGCAGGTGCCATTCCACCATCATGCCTGACCATGCTCTGATTTCTGTGTGGATGCTGGGTATAAAACTCAGGCCTCTAAGCTTGAATGATGCACATTTTATTGTCCATTCTCTCCAGCCCCTTATTTTGTTTCTTTTGGAGTATCTCAGGCTGGCCTTGAACTCCTGATCCTTCTGTCTTCAATTCCCAAGTGCTAAGATTACATTGTTGCACCATCATGGCTGATGTACCTATCTTCCTTTCTCCTTCCTCTCCTCCCTCCCTTTTTTCCTTATTTATTGTGATAATCTGCTTTTTTGAAACACTTGTGTTTCAAAGGGCACTTCATAGACTAGAGAGACCGGCCAGTGGTTAAGAGCCCTGACTGCTCTTCCAGAGGACTCGGGTTTCATTCTCAGCACCCACCCCATGTGGCTTCTTACAACTGTCTGTAATTCCAGTCCCAGGGGATCCCACGCTCCACAGGCACCAGGCATGCATATGGTGCCCAAACATATACTCAGACAAAACATCCATACATGTGAAGATAAATAAATAAAATATAAACACCAGATAGTTATGGTTGGGGGGGGGGGCATTTCTAAAAGCAGGGCTTGGTGGCAAGTACATTTAATCCCAGCATTTGGGAGGCAGAAACAAGCTGGTCTCTGAGTTTGAGACCAGCCTGGTCTACAGAATGAGTTCCAGGACAGCCAGGGCTACACAAAGAAACCCTGTCTTGAAAAATCAAAAATAATAAATAAAAAGATAAACAAACAAAAAAACAGGAGAAAAATAAAAAGAAAGCAAGGAAGCCGAACCCCACAGTCCCATCACTGCAGAGGCAGAAACAAACAGATCCGGAGGCTTACTGACCTAATCAGTGAGAGACCTGATTTCAAAAAAAAAAAAAAAAAAAAAAAAAAATTACAAGGTGGTAGGTGGCATGTGGTGGTACACACCAATCCCAGCGCCAGGGAGAAGGAGGTAGGCAGATCTCTGTGAGTTTGAAGCTAGACTGCTCTACAGAGTGAAAACCTGTCTGAAAAACCCAAAGAAAACAAGGTGAACAGCTCCTGAGCAGCAACGCTTGAAGCTGACCTCTGATCTCTGCATAGGTGCCCACACAGACACAAACCATCTGTAACCCTAGTTCCAGAGAATCCAGGGTCCTCAGCCGGTCGCTGTGGGCACTAGGCACACATGTGATGCACACATATGGAAAAACACACACCCCAAAAGGAAAAAAGAAGAGAACTCTTGCTTAGCATGGGAGGTCCTATCAAGTGTATGCGGCGGTGGCGGCGGGGCGTGTCCCCGGAAAGTATCACTGAAAAGGCTAACAAGCAAAGACAGTTGGGTAGCTCTGAGAACGCCAGCTCAGCTCCTTGGAGGAAAGGTTGATTCCCAGGTCTGGGAAGTATGTGCCACCAAACAAAGAGAGCGAAGAATGGGCTTCCATAAAGAACACAGGGCTCCTGTCTGCCTGCCAGTGGCGCATTTGATTAGGGAATGCACTGGAAACACAGAGGGTTTTAAAGAGTGTCTTCTGAGAGCGAGACTGAAGTGGGAGGTACAGCCAGAGAAAAGAGCAGCTAAGGAAAGAACAGAGCCTTGGTCCCATCTCTGTGAACCTTGGGAGTCATCAGATTGTGCTAGGTGGTAAGGGACCATTCTTGCTGGTCAGAGGTGGCTCACACCTTTAATCCCAGCACTCGGGAGGCAGAGGCAAGGGAATCTCTGTGAGTTCAAGACCATTCTTCCTCCCTTCTTTTTTTTTCCATTTCTTTCTTTTTTTTTTTTTTTTTTTTTTTTGTTTTTTTTTGTTTTGTTTTTTTTTTTGTTTTTTTTGTTTTTCAAGGCAGGGTTTCTCTGTGTAGTCCAGGTTGTCCTGGAACTCTGTAGACCAGGCTGGCCTCCAACTCAAAGATCCCCCTGCCTCTGCCTCCTGAGTATTGTGATTAACCACCATCCAGCTCTTTTTTCCATTTCCATTTGGAAAGTTCTCAAATGTGAGTGAGCGTGTGTGTACATGTATGTGGAGGCGAGAGATCAGCACAGGGCATATTCCTCAATCTCTCTCCACTGTTCTTTTTTTGGAAACAGAATCTCTCTGAACCTGGAGTTCACCCTTTCGGGTAGACTGGTTGACCAGTGAGCCGCAGATGACCTCCTGCTGCCGGGATCACAGATGCACATAGCGCTTAGCTTCTATATGAGCGCTGGAGGTCAAGCTCGGGTCCTCATGCTTCTGTGCAAGCAAGCACTTTGCCGTCTGAGTCATCTCCCTGGCCCTGGAAAGCTCTTGTTTATGAACGAATTCCAGGTAAGGGCTGGAGGGATGGCTCTCAGTGGTTAAAAGCATGGGCTGCCCTCGCAGGGGAGCTCGGTTCGATTCTAATTGTGTGGTGGCTCACAACCACCTGTAACTCTAGTTCCAGGGAATCCCATGCCCTCTTCTGGTCTCTGAGGGCACCAGGCACAGACAGAATGCAGGCAAAACATCCACACACATATTTTTTTCCTTTCTCCTTCCTTCCTTCCTTCCTTCCTTCCTTCCTTCCTTCCTTCCTTCCTTCCTTCCTTCCTTCCTTCTTTTCTTTCTTTCTTTTTCTTTTTCTTTTTGAGACAGGTTCTCTCTATGTAGCCATGGCTGGTCTGGAACTCACTCTGTAGCCCAGGCTGGCCTCAAACTCACAGAGATCCCTGCCTGCCTCTGCCTCCTGAGTGCTGGGATTAAAGGTGTGCACCACTACCGCCTGACATTTTCTTGATTGATGATTAATGTGGGGGGACCTAACTTCCTGTGGGGAATGCCACCCTGGGCTGGTGGCCCTAGGTGCTGTTAGAAAGTAGACTGAATGAGCCATGAGGAACAAGCCAGAAAGCTCAGTGGCCCCTGCATCACTTTCTGCCTCCAGGTTTCTGCCTGAGTTCTTAGCCTGGCTTTGCTCAGTAATTGACTTATAACCTATAAGGTAAAAATAAACAAACTCTCTTTTCCCCAAGTTACTTCCCCACCCACCCCCCCCCCCCCCCCAAGACAGGGTTTCACTTTGTAGCCCTAGCTGTCCTGGAACTCACTTTGAAAACCAGGCTGGCCTCGAACTCACAGAGATCCACTTGCCACTGCCTCACAAATGCTGGGATTAAAGGTATGGGCCACCACCACCTCGCAAATCTTTTCTTTTTTTTCTTTCCTTCTTTTTTTTTTTTTTTTTTTCCGAGACAGAGTTTCTCTGTGTAGCTTTGCGCCTTTCCTGGAACTCACTCTGTAGTCCAGGCTGGCCTCGAACTCACAGAGATCCGCCTGGCTCTGCCTCCCGAGTGCTGGGATTAAAGGTGTGCGCCACCACCGCCCGGCAAAGAGCTCACTTTTTTTAAAGATTTATTTATTTATTATACATACAGTGTTCTGCCTGCATGTGTCCTTGCAAGCCAGAAGAGGGCACCAGATCTCATTACAGATGGTTGTGAGCCACCATGTGGTTGCTGGGAATTGAACTCAGGACCTCTGGAAGAGCAGTCAGTGCTCTTAACCACTGAGTCATCTCTCCAGCCCCGCAAGTCTTTTCTATTAAATACTATAAAATGTGTTAAGGACAAAGAATTAAAATCTTTTATTGGACTGGAGAGATGCTCGTCCAGAGGTCCTGAATTCAATTCCCAGCAACCACATGGTGGCTCACAACCATCTGTAATGAGATCTGGTGCCCTCTACTGGCCTGTAGGCAAACATGCAGGCAGAACACTGTATGCATAATAAACAAATAAATCTTAAAAAAATCTTTTATCTTCCCTACCTTGTAAGACTTTATGCAAGTGTTTTAGCCCTTCCCAGCCAATAAAACCCTTATTTACACAAACACAGACTGCTCTGTTCTAGGAATCGATGGCCTGAAGCTGTGACTCTTCCTCTCCTCCTTCGTTCCCTCTGTGCCAGTTCTTTTGACTAGCCAACTGAACAAGACTGTGAGGTCGGACCCCAGCCAATAGGAAAAAGACACAACCACCACCTAAGGTAGAATAAAAACCAAGTGAACTTCCTGTCTAGGTGTGTTCATGCTTCCCCGATTCACGCTCTTGGTCAACAGCAATGTTTGCTTGTCCAGACACTTCAGCTGAAATGGTAGTCTCTTTCTTTGCAACCCCGAACTTATTTCTAGCATCAGGGACCTAACACAGCTCCTTACATCCCATCCACAGTCAGCAGCAGGGAGGGAATGCATGCTTATTGCTCAGCCCACTCTCTTCGCTCTCACACAAGCCGGGGGGCCCCGGCCCAGGGAATGGCGCTGCCCAGTGGGCTGTCCTCCCGCGTCAATCAACACAATCACGATAATCTCACAGACAGCCAGAAAGCAACCTAACTAAACAATCCCTCAACGAGACTCTTCCCAAGTGATTCTAGATTGTGTCAAGTTAACAATTAAAATGACCTACAACAGGGACTTAGGCTAGCCCTCCTGGTTGCTCTGACTTAGTAGGCCCCTCTGGGGTATGGTGATGTTTTTGTCTGTATTCTAATAAATAAAATTTGCCTGAAGATCAGAGGATAGAGCCAGACACTAGATTAAACATAGAGGCCAGGCTTGGTGGCACATACCTTTAATCCCAGCACTCGGTGTTAGAATTCCTAGCCACTCCCCCATGACTGCAAATTTTTTTTTTTTTTTTTTTGTTTTTTTTGTTTTTTTTGTTTTTCGAGACAGGGTTTCTCTGTAGCTTTGTGCCTGTCCTGGAGCTCACTCTGTAGCCCAGGTTGGCCTCGAACTCACAGAGATCCGCCTGCCTCTGCCTCCCGAGTGCTGGGATTAAAGGCGTGCGCCACCACCGCCCGGCCCATGACTGCAATTGTGCCAGCAGGATGCTTAGTCCTCCCAGGGCCTTAAGTCCTACGTAATCCATGCACATGTATGGCTCAGCTATGTGAGCCCATATGCGCGTGTGCAGGGGTGGGGGGGTGGGGGGGGTGGGGACCTATAAAAAGTGAGTTCCACCTACCCCTCCTCCCCTCTCTTCCTGCATGATCTTTCCATAGGCCTAAGAACCCCCATCTACTTCCTTCCCTTAATAGACTCTTAGAGTGGGTTTTGTTGTGCCTCGTGGCTTTTCTCGCACAGTAAACAGCACCACTTAATGAATAACATTGTGCCACTTAATAACTAACACTCAAGAGGCAGAGATCCATTTGGCAATGACAGACCCACCTCTCTAGGAACCGCTCTTGCTCTTTGGGGAGCTCTGTTTTTAGGAAGGAGGCTGGAGTTCAGGGGATAGGGATCCCGTATATACAAATAGCAACTTTCAAACCAGCTCCCTTTGAGTTCCAGGCTCACTCAGTGGCAGGCAGCCCCACTTTTTGCTTGGTTTAGGTGGCCAGTCCAGTCTGGGATTGGAGGCCTTGGCTTCTTTCTTCTCTTTAGGGTGGGGCCAGTGGAGGTCCCCAACATTCAGTGGCTGCCAACCTCCTGACCCCGAGGGCTCAATTCCATTGTCCCAGTAAAAACAGAACATCTTTGGAAAGTGACTGTGAATGGTGAGGGGCTGCTGGGCCTGCGGCTGAGCTAATGGGATAAAGTAGTTGTCTCCCCCCACCCCCAGGCCCTAGCTCAGAACCTGAGGCATCAGCTCTGCTCAGAGATTTGAGGTTTGGCATTCCTACTCAAGACCCCTAAAGCCACCACTGACTAGGCCTTGGGTGCTCAGAGATGGACTCGTGGAGCAGGTACCCCAGTTCTGCCTAGAACTTCACTCTCACTGGGTCATCTGAGGGGAGGAGGAGGGGGTCTGAGGCTCTGGAGACTGAGAAAGGGGCAGGTGTGACCACTGCAACATTTCCCTGTTCTCATGGCCCCTCCATTCTTCCTGCCCCAAATGTTTCTATGTGAGAGGCCAAGGCAGTGGGGTAAGGGGTGTTGGGGGGACCAGGACAAAAAACAGAGAGAGACCTAGCCCAGAGGACATAGGACAGAGGAAGGACAGCAGCCTTAGCCCCTGACCCTAGAACTTGACTTCCCAGAATCTGGGAGCCCCAAAGGAAGGTCAGAGGCACCACACTGTGCACCTGAGTGTTGGTGGGAATGCTGAAGGCCCAGGGGCCCCAGGCGAGGGCAGAAACCTAGAGCTGCTTGAGAAGTGTGGGGTTGAGAGGGCAGGGCCTGGTAAACATGCCCTCCGTCTCTACTATAAGGCTGGGGTTGGGGGAGTCACTAGGGGTCCAGGCAACCTGGATCTAGCAGGACCTGAGACGAAAGTCGGGTGAAGGTGGTAGGCAATAGTGGGAAGGGGAGCCGTAGAGGTGGGCAGTTGGGCCGTGGATAGGAGGAAGGCGTGAAGGACGAGGCGGCAGAAGCAGGGTGCCCTGAAGGCCTGTGGCTCAGGGGCCGCTGGAGCCAGCTAGGGACCAGGGCCTTCTGGAAGCACGAAGTCACAGAGACATTCTTAAGGCCCTGAGGGCTGGAAGGTGAGCTGAAGGGTCATATGGCTAGCACTTAGGGCCTAAGATGGGGAAGAATATTCCTAGCAGAGGCATGGGTCTGTAGGCCTCTCAAAGGCTGCTGCTGCCCGTCCACTGGTCCCACTCCACTTGCAGGCTGGGTGATGGGTTGTGATGTTTGTGGAGGGGTGTCTGTGCAGGTGGCTTCACAGCTCTGTCATGCTCCTGGGCTTCTGAGGTGGGTGATTGTGGACCTGTGCTTCTGAACTTGACTTTGAATCGGCAGAAGCATCTCCTAGTGACAGATATCTGTGGCTTCTTTGACGATGTATGTGGTCTGCGCCCTGGAGTCAGATGGGCTGTAAGGTAATTCCTAGTACAGGTGTGTATTGTGGAACACAACAAATTACATTTGTTTATGTTGCAGAATATTACTTTAACTGTGTAAAGGTGTGTTACATTTGTGTGTGCTGCATTTGTTTAATTATGTAAAGATGTGTTGCTGTTTTACCTTGCCTGCCCAAGGCACCTGATTGGGCTAATGAGAAGCTGAACAGCCAATAGCTAGGCAGTAGAGAGAGAGGTGGGGCTGGAGGGCAGAAAGAATAAATAGGAATTTAGGTTCAGAGAGAGAGAAAGAAAGAAGAGAGGGGAGGGGAGGAGAAGGGAGGGGAGGAGAGGAGAGGGGAGGGGGGAGGGGGGAGGGGAGGAGAGGAGAGGAGAGGAGAGAAGAAGGGAGAAAGAGAAGGAAACATCAGCCAGCCAGACATGGAGTAGGACACACAAAATGAAGGAAAGGTAAAAATCCCTGAGGCAAAATGTAGAGATAAAGAGAAACAGGTTAATTTAAGTTAAAGAAAAACAAAACAAAAATACAAAAGACCCAGCATAAGCTAAGGCCGAGCATTCATAACTAATAAGAAGTCTCCATGTCATGATTTGGGGGCTGGCGGTCTGGGAAAGCCTGCTACAGGTGTGTGCTTGTGTGAGCCTGAGCAGGTTCCTTCCCTATTCAGAGGCTGATCTAGTGTCAGGAGGGCCGAAGGGAGAGCGAGGAGTCCTGGGAAGCTGACCTTATGGGTAGACACGCAGCCGGGCCCACAGGGAAAGGAGGAGGTGTCTCCATTGTCTGCTGGGACACAATAGCCATGCCCCGGCCCCTAACCTCTCTATTGTGCCTGTCCCAGCCCTGTGCTGTTGCCAGGGCTCAGCTGAATGAGGCCATCAATCAGGCCTGTCAGACATCAGCTCTGGTGACCAACTGTGGGACAGCAGCCAACTCTGATGACAACCAGGCCGCGCTCTCCCTCCCAGCTCCTCCCTTGGCACCTAGATCCCTCGAAGTCAACTTCTGTCCCTTCACCCCATCCCCAGGCACAGAATTAGTCCAAGATGAGAGGAGGAGGTCCTGGATTCAGGCAGTGCTTGACTGTCCCTACAGGCTGCTCTCCAGGTTCTGAGCTGCCCTTCACGTGGGACCCCCGCTGGAGCTGCCCTGCCAGGTGGCAGTAGACCGGGCTGGCCTTGGCCACTGACAGCAGAGCCACCCTGATGTCACATGACTGCCTGCAGAGGATCTCCTGCCTTCCCACGAACACACGCTCTAAAACCCAGGACCACCGTCAGGGACTGATGAGCCAGCAGGCCTGTGCTCAGCTGGGAAGTGCTGGGACTGCTAGGGGACAGAGGATGAGAAGACATGGCAGCACCCAAGAGGGTACCCACAGGGCGCAGAGGTACCCACGGTAGACCTGGACAGGAAGAGCTCAGCCACTAGACTTGCCTGCATAGTGCCTTGGGCACTTTTGAGATGGCTCAGCAGTGAAGAGTGCTTCTGTTCCTCCAGAGAACCTGAGTTCAAGGCCCAGCATCTGCATCAAGCAGCTCACCTATAGCCCTGGCCTCACAATCAGTGTGTGGCTGAGGCTGGCCTTGCATTTCTGATCCTCCCCATTCTCCCTCCAGAGTGCTGGATTAGAGGTTTGCGCCACCACATCTGGTCTATGTTACAGGTTTGCGGCACCACATCTGGTTTATGCAATACTGAGGACTGAATCCAGAGCTTTGTGCAAGCTAGGCAAGCACTCTACTGTAGTAGACTATTATTTGAAGGTGTGTTGCATTTGTTTATGCTGTGGAACATTTGTTTATTGATGCAAAGATGTGTTGCATTCTTTCATGTTGCATTTGTTTAACTCCGTGAAGCTGTGTTACTGTGCCTGTCTAAAACACCTGATGGTCTAATAAAGAGCTGAACGGCCAATAATGAGGCAGGAGAAAGGATAGGCGGTGCTGGCAGGCTGAGAGGATAAATAGAAGGAGAAATCTGGGCGGAAAAAAAGAGCAAGAGAACAAGGAGAGGAGAATGCCAGGGGCCAGCCACACAGCCAGCCATGGAGGAAGAGTGAAAGTGACATACAGAAGTAAGAAAAGGAAAAAGTCCAGAGGCAAAACATAGATGGGATCATTTAAAGTTAAGAAAAGCTGGCTAGAAACAAGCCAAGCCAAGGCCGGGCATTCATAAGTAATAATAAGCCTCCATGTGATTTATTTGGGAGCTGGGTGGTGGGCCCCCCAAAAGAGCAAAAGAACCAAAAGCGTAAAAGAGCAAAAACAAGCAATAACACTCTACCAACTCACATCCCTAAGCTCCATAATTTCATTTAAACAAGAAAAAAAAAGAATGGGTGTGTAATGTGTCCAACCTAGATTATGTTTGACTTCATACCAACACAATTGTGATATGTAATTTTTTTTTAAATCGAGGAGCAAGGAATGGCTATAATCCCAGGATTTTGGAGGTTGAGGAAGGATTTCCAGTCCAGTTGGCTTGGCTACAAACTAAGGAATTGTAACAAGGAAAACCAAGTGTTTAGAGTCCACCAAAGTCATGGACAGGTGACTCTCTGATTGGGTAGTGATGAGCAATAGCAAGCGGCAGGTGTGGCCGAGCCCAGGTCTACTGTGTGGATGCTCACATACCACCCAACCCCTATGTCTATCCCACTCCACCAAGGTCCAGGTTGTCCACAGTGGAGCAGAGTGGTACTGGCCACTTCAAATGTCTGCCTAATGGTCCATTTCCTGCAGCACAGTGGTGCAGCCCCGGCCATCACTGGCCACTACTGAGCAGAAGCCAGGAGTGTGCTGTCTGGTAGGCTGGGGGCAGGGTGCAGACTGGGAATTTGTGACTTCTGTGTCCTCTGGGTCACACTGCTGTCTGGTGGAATCCTCCACATAACCAGTGTGAGTCAGGCGGCTGTGATCACCTACCACTGTAGGGCATAAAATGTGGCCAGCATCTGCACTATCCAGGGTGCCCATCTGCCCCTGGGTAAGGACCAGGGTGGGCTCTGGGCACAGGGAGAGTGTGTCTAGCTGGTTGTTTGTGAAAAGATGCTTTGGAATTCTTTCTGCACGGGCCAGAGGGATCCTGCTCCTTCATGTTGCTCCCTAGAGCTCAGGACCTGCTAGAAATACAATGGGAAGCAGGCCTGGGCTTGGTTGGGCAAGGGATGGCCAGGGCCTTTCTGGGTTAGGCTGGGTCAAGCTAGGGGTCGGAGGGTGAACAGAAAAAGGCAGATGGAGGTCAGTGAGGCAGAAGGGCAAACGCCCAAGAGAGAAGAGCAGGGAGCATGCAGGCAGCAGAGACGCTGACTCCAGAAATGGGTGCTGAGAAAAGGCAAGGCCCAGAATGGGGTTCATATTGGATGCAGAGGACAGTAGGTGCTCTCAGTGAGGTAGAGAGAGGGCTCAGTCAGCCTGTATGAGTTCTTGCGTCTGCAGCTATGTGTGCATTAGGGAGTGCCTCCGGAGGGTGAGGATGAAAAGCTTCGTAACTGAGAGGAAACAGCCTGGGTGGTCAAGTGGGGCTGGAGATTTCGTTTCCTGAGTGAAGGCTGCAACAGCCCCTGAGGACACCAAGAGAGGCAAGACATGTGGGTGCTGTTGGTGTTGGTGAGGGCAGTCATGCCTTGATCGGCCACTAGAGGGCTCCTAGGTATAACTAAGCCACATGGGCAGCAGACCCTAGGCTCCAGGGTATAGCCCACTCATTGAAGTCTCACCAAAGGACGCATAACTGAAAAAATTTAAAAAGAAGAAACTGGGCGGTGGTGTTGCACACCTTTAGTCCCAGCACACGGGAGGCAGAGGCAGACGGATCTCTGAGTACCAGGCCAGCCTGGGCTACAGAGCAAGTTCCAGGACAGCCAGAGTTACACAGTGAAACCCTACCTCAAAAACAACAAAAGGAATAAGAAAAAAGAAAGAGAAAGAAAGAGGAAGAAAGGAAGAAAGAAGGAGTAAGAAAGAAAGAGGAGTCGGGCGGTGGTGGCGCACGCCTTTAATCCCAGCACTCGGGAGGTAGAGCCAGGCGGATCTCTGTGAGTTCGAGGCCAGCCTGGACTACCAAGTGAGCTCCAGGAAAGGCGCAAAGCTACACACAGAAACCCTGCCTCGAAAAACCAAAAAAAAAAAAAAAAAAAAAAGAAAGAAAGAAAGAAAGAGGAAAAGAAAAGAAAGAAATCCTAACCCTTCCCATTGTGTTGAGGAAGAGGGGCCTGTGCAGGTCAACAGCTCTCCTCCTGGACGGATGTTTTAGGAGTGGGCTTGAAGTGCCCATCCCCTCCACCATCACCCTAAGCCCCCTTCACGTTCCATACATACGTTCTTCCCGGCGTCATCCCTGCCCAGGACACTCTTTTCTCCTGGGACGAGCCAGGAACTCCCAGGATGGGGAAGACTGGAGTGATGGGGATAAAAACTGTCTGTTCTGGCTGTGCCAGGCATGTGAGTTAAACCAAGCTCGTTTTAATTTTAAAAAAAGAAAGAAAATGAATGAAAAAGAGGCCTGGTGTGGTGGTGCAAGTGCTGGGCAGGCCGAGTTAGGCGGACCTCTGTGAGTCCCAGGCCAGCCAGAGAGACGCTGAGACCCTGTCTCGGAACAAACACAAAAGAAAAATGGAAAAGAAGAAGAAAAAACAAAACCAAGCCGATTCTCTTTAGAGCCCTGCCAAGTTGTCTGCCTCTAGCACTGGAGCCTGACCCCTCCTTGAAGCACCCCCCAAGCTGCCGCCCGCCATCTGTGGTGATTTGACAATGGTCCCCATAGGTCACGTGTTTGAATACTTGGTTCTCAGTTGGTGGAACCCTTAGGGAAGGATTAGGTTTCAAAAGCTCAGGCCAGGCCCAGTGGCTGTCTGCCTGTGGCCTTCAGATCAGGAAGATAAAGCTCTCAGCTACTGCTCCAGAGCCATGCCCCCCTGTCTGCACCATGCTCCCCACCATGATGGTCATGGGGTGTAACCCTCGGGAACCGGGAGGCCCAATGCCTTGCCTATGGCGTTTTATCACAGCAATAGAAAAGGATCAACAACTCTTCTAATAAACTTCTTATTCTCCCAGGGGTTGGGAGTGGGGAAGGCAGATGAGATGGTTCAACAGGTAAAGGCCCTTGTTGAAACACCCAAGGACCTGAGTTCAATCCCGGGGTGTCACATGGTGGAGGGAGAGAACTAACTCCCATGAGCTGTCCTTTCCTGAAAGTAAATGTAATTAAAACAAAACTAGGGGGTATGTGCTCATTTTTATCTACGTGCTAGCCTCGATCTTCTTACTTCAGTTACCTGGGTGCTGCCGTTACAGATGTCTACCTCCACCCCTAGGGTTAATAATTTTTTGTTTTGTTTTTTGAGACAGGGGTTCTCTGTGTAGTTTTGGTGCCTGTCCTGGAACTCACTGTGTAGACCAGGCTGGCAATGAACTCACAGACATCTACCTGGCTCTGCCTCCTGAGTGCTGGAATTAAAGGTGTGTGCCACCACCACCCGGCCAGGTTAATAACTTTAAATTAAAGATTGAAGGAAAAGGTGACATTGTGGGATCTCTGATCTGGAACTGACTTAGAAACCCAAAGCAAAGGGTGGTGGATGGTTTCCTCTGAGAAAGTAGGAGGAGCCCAGTGGGGGTCCCCGGGACCATTATTCCCATTCCCATCTACTATCCCACCTTCCCGTGTGGGACTAAAGGGCAGCAGAACAGGCGACCATGCTTCCAGGATGCTCAATGTTCATGGCCAGTCCCAGGCTACCAGGAGGCAGTAAGAAAATGTCCTACCTGTGATTCCAGGGGCATGAGTGACCAGTGAGCTTCAAGGAAGCCAGGAGAAGGAGCAGGTGCCTATTCAGGGGCAGAAGGCAGCCAGTACCCAGCATTTAAGGGCTGCTTTAAGGCCAGGAAAGGGGCTGGTTGTGGAGACTCCCGGGAGAGCAGAGGATCAAGGGCTGAACCCAAACCGCTCACTGGTGGCATGTTCACCTGTGGAGGACCCTGTCTGGGACAGGGCACTCTTTCTGGCATGCTCAGAGTGAGGAAGACTCTCCCAGACTTTGAAGGAACTCAGAGGTTGGAGGGTTCATGTTGTCCGCTAGCCAGGGCTACCAAGGCTCTGCTGGCTCCTCTGTGGGGGAATGAGGGAACTGAAGTAATAATCAAGTGAGGTGACATGTGTGGGGCTCACAGCACAGTGCCCCGCATATGGACATGTTAACTACAGATCAGTAAGAGACTGGAAGATTCCCAACAGTGAAAAGTTTGACTAAATGGAGCTGTCTAGCAACAACCTGAACAGCCTCTGGCCTGAGGCAGGCTCTAAGTGGACAGCCATTGCTGCAGGTGGGGGG
>CABHPR010100040.1:6237-19523 GCA_902168415.1 Peromyscus melanophrys
ATGGATGGATGGATGGATGGATGGATGGATGGATGGATGGATGGATGGGGGGTAAGGATATGAATGGCAGGCAAAGCAGACTCCTGATCTGTGCTGCTCACTAAAGAGTATCACACAATGACGAAAGGCTCCATTTGCTAAGGACACGTAACAGTTCTAAATGTGATACAACCAACAAGGGCACTTCAAGATACAGGAAGCAAAACACAATACAACCAAAGGGAGAGGCAGACAGACCCACAATTACATTTGAGGAGTTCGGCACACTTCTCCCAGTAAACGATAGGAATAGACAGACAAATCAGAAAGGGTACGGAAGACCCAAACAGTGTGGTAATCAATTAGACACTTTGAAGACACTCCTCCTAAAGACAACCAAATACATTGTTTTCCCAGGGGCTCATAAAAAACATTTGCCCAGAAACACCATACTTCTGGCCACAAGTCAGAATAAATTTAAAATAATTAGAACCATATAGAGTGTGTTTCTTTGGCCATATCAGGATTAACTGAGAAATCAGTAACAGAAATACTTCAAAGTTAAAACAACACACATCTACCTAAATGATTGAGGAGCCAATGGAGTTGAGGGAAAGCAGAAACACGTTGAACTGAAAGAATGCAAAAAGTGTCAAGATGTGTAAGACACAGCTAAAGCAAAGCTTAATAATTAACTCTAAATGTTTATATTAGAAAAGAGGGTAGGCTTCCAATGAATGAGCTCATCTTTCAGCTCAAGAAACAAAGTACAAGAAAAGTAATATTTAAAAGCAGAAGTCAGAAAATTAAAAAAAATTTCCTTGCAGGGGGGAAAAACTATTTTTATGAAAAAGATGGGGAGATGGCTCAGTCAAAAAATATTTGCCGTCCAAGCCCGAGGACCTGAGTTTGGTACCCAGTACCCATGTAATAAGCAGGGTGGAGTGGTGAGCTTGAAATTCCAGCACTGGGGAGACAGAGACAGGCTTCAGGCTTGCTAGTCTGTAAGTTAGGGCCTAATGAAGGACCCTATCTTAAAAAAAAAAAAAAAAGATGGATGGCTCTGAAGAATGATGCCCAATGTAGACCTCTGGCTTCCACTTGGACATACTCATGTGCACACTCATCCCACACATGTACATGCACATGCATCCATAGGATGGACACTCACAATACTGATCAGGAAACAAAACACAAAGATAACAGCTGCCAATATCTGAGGCTGGAGATATGGCTCGGTGGTTAAAAGACTAACTGAGCCGGGCGGTGGTGGCGCACGCCTTTAATCCAAGCACTCAGGAGGCAGAGCCAGGAGGATCTCTGTGAGTTCGAGGCCAGCCTGGGCTACCAAGTGAGCTCCAGGAAAGGCGCAAAGCTACACAGGGAAACCCTGTCTCAAAAAACAAAAAAACAAAAACAAAAACAAACAAAAAAAAAAAAAGAAAAGAAAAAAAAAAAAAGACTAACTGCTCTTGCAGAGGACCCAGGTTCAGTGCCTAGCACCCACAAGTGCCTTAACTCCAGTTCCTAAGGATCTGATGCTGTCTGGCCTCCAGAGACACGGCGTACACATGTAAACACATTAAAAACCTTTTAAATTGCCAGTATCTGGACAAAGAGAGGATGTCACCGCCATAGAGATGCAACAGAGATTAAAACTAACAAGAGACAACCAGGGTTGGACTCAGCAGCTAACTTGAAATGATTACCATTGCCAAATGGGAGCATTTTGGCACCAACAAACAATAATAGTAACGACCTGGATCATCCTGGGGTATGGAGAGATGGTTCAACTGTTAGGAGGTGTACTGATCATGCAAAGTATACGACCAGTTCTCAGCACCCATAAGGAGTGGGTAGGGCTAACAAGCCCCCTTGACTCTAACTCCAGAGGATCCATCACCTTCTTCTGGCCTTCACAGGCACTTACACTCATGGGCATGTACCCACACAGAAACACAGACAGACATATCATTAAAAATAAAAAAAATACACCTTGTGTGTTTAAAATCTATGAATTCATTCATAATAACTAAGAAAACTAACTCATAGCCTTTGGCTGACAGAGGGATAATACAGACTTTTAAAACTGGCTAGGAGGACAATGGTAACCCAGACTGATGAGCATGACTAACCCATTCAAAATGGCGCTCTTCTGGGACTCAGGTGTTGGCAACCACCACCTGTTGTCTGCCATGCTTCACCTGCAACAAGTTAAACCTAGAGAGCAAGAGTCTCACTGGTGTGGAGTTAGCCACATGAAGCATTTGGGCGGATTGTGAGACCATCAAGGCTCAGATCGGAGACACTGCCAGGGGCACTACCTGGCCATTACCTTCACATACTATCCTGGTGCAGCAGCTGCACTGCTGGTACACGATACAGCGATGCACAAGATATGGAGTACTGGATGAAGGAGCTGCGGCACCAGGCAGACAGCAAAACTGTCATTAGGCTTATGGGTACCAAGGATGCCATGCACCACCTGCGGGCTAGGCCCACTGACAAAACCTGTGCCTTTGCAGAAATGAACAACATGCCCTTCACCGAGATGTCAGTCTTGGATTCTCACAATACAGAGGAAGCATTCAAGAACATCATCACAGATATCAACGGTGCCGTGCCGTAGAAGAAAATCGCTGACTGTGTGGCCCAATCTGAGTTCCCTGGCAACAATGTGGTATCACCATGCCACCTACCCCCGACAGACATCCAACAAGCTTCAGTGCCGCCAGAACCCGTGCTCACCCTGCACCTCTGCCCAGAATGCATGCACATGCTCTGTCCTTGGCATCAGCCAGACCCTCACCACTGTCCTCCTGGCCCCTTCTCTGGAACAGTCTGCTCCCATCCTCCTAGTGACCGCGGCCTCCCAGCCAGCTGGCCCAGGAAAAGCAGAAGTGGCATCTCCTGTCCTGCCTGCTCAACAGAAGCTAGAGGCTCCCTGCTTCTGTATCTGTTCTCCAGTCTTACGGGCATCTTGTTAGGGTGGAGAGGTTGGCAGGATGGACATGACCAGCCAGAGAAAAGGAAGATGAACAGAAGGAGCCAGCTTCTCCTAATTTCCATAGCCGACTCCACGGAGTGCTCACCTCCTTTCCTCTCTGGCCTGGTGACCCAGCTGTCCTCATTCTTCTGTCCTGAACCCTCTTCTCTGCTGATACCCAAAGAGCCAGGCATTAGCGGCTGCACAGGTAGACAGTCTGGGCTCTGCCTCCCACCACCACACCCGCATAGCCAGCACCAACCAGCATGGCCACGGGCATTCCCCGCCGACCCTCTCTCGCCTGTAGATTTATGCTAGGAGAAGACACCTCCCTGCCCTTCTCCATGTTCCTCTCACACCACTGTGCTCTCCCTCTGCCCACCCCCCTCCCCCCTCACACACTTCTCTGTCCCATGTCCCTGCCTGGTCAGGAACCTGTTTGCAAGTGAAGCAGTATCTGTGTTTTGCATATACAACTGCTCTTGTAGCCTTTAGTTTTTGTTCTTGTAGAGTGTTGCACAAGACCTAAATGGTCTTATAATAAAAACCCAGAGCCAGACAGATATCAGGATGAAAGCTAAAAGACCAGAGCAACAAGCCACAGCCACTTCTCACCTTGCCAACTCTTCAGCCAAAAAGAGAAGAGCCTGTCTCCATGAATCCCCAGACTGAAGGCCTCTGAGTCCTCAGCCGAAAGGCTCTAGTTCCTGTCTCCTCATGCCTTATACACCTTTCTCTGCCTAGCCATTTCTTAGTGCTGGAATTAATGGCGTGTGTACTTCCCAAATACTGGGGTTAAAGGTGTAATGCCACCACTGCCTGGCTCTATTTCTCTCCTAGACTGGATCAATCTCATGTAGCCCAGTGTGGCCTTGAACTCACAGAGATCCAGACAGATCTCTGCCTCCCGAGTGTTAGGATTAAAGGTGTGTGCCACCACTGTCTGGCCTCTATGTCTAACTCTGTGGCTGGCTCTGTCCTCTGATCTCCAGGCAAACTTTATTTCTTAGATTACAAATGCTGCGACCCTTTCATACAGTTCCTCAGGTTGTGGTGACCGCCCCCAACCACAAAATTATCTTCATTGCTACTTCATAACTGTAGTTTTGCTACTGTTATGAATCATAATGTAAATATCTATGTTTTCCAACGAATGGTCTTAGGCGACCCTGGTAAAAGGGCCATTCCAACTCCCAAAAGGGTCACGACCCACAGGCTGAGAACCACTGCATTAATCTCCATCTTTCCTATACAGCTTGTGCCAACCAGCAGTGACAAAGAAGAGATGTTTCTCTTCCTATTTTTCCACTGATAAATGGGTAAGTAGTGACTACATTAGAACTCATTTTCTAAACCCATCAATTACAGTATCTAGGACTAGAGCACCAGTCACGGCTGACATCACAAAAGGAAGCAGGCACTGTGTGCTCCGAACAAGAGAACACACTGCCACTTGTGGAGCAAGCCTGCAAAAACTAATAAAATCAGGTAATACTGGAACCTGATTATGTCTCTAAATCAATGCTACTCAACAGAAATATAATGCAAGCTACACTTTAAAAATATAATAACCACTTTATAAAGAATTAGGGGGAAATTTATCTTAATAAATTTGTATTTTGTGGGGTGTATGCACATGGAAGCCAGAGGTTGATATCAGTTGTCTTCTCTAATCCCTTCCCATCTTATTTTTTGAGAAAGGTCACTCACTATACCTGGAGTTCATTGATTTGATTAAACTAGCTGGCCAGCAAGCCCCAGGAATCCCTTTGTCTGTCTATCTCTCTCTCTCTGGTCCTAGGATTTGATTACAGGGGCATGCCCTCACTCAGCATTTTATGTGCATGCTCATAATCTGAACTCTGACCTTCATGCTTACGTAGCAAACACCTTACTCAATTATCATCACAGCCTATTTTTAATAAATTTAACCAAATATACCCAAAATACAATTTTAACAGTCAATATGAAAACTATCCAGGCGGTGGTGGTGCACGCCTTTAATCCCAGCACTCGGGAGGCAAAGCCAGGTGGATCTCTGTGAGTTCGAGGCCAGTCTGGTCTACAGAGCGACATCCAGGACAGGCACCAAAACTACACAGAAAAACCTTGTCTTGAAAAATAAAAAAATAAATAAATAAATAAAATAAAAACTATTTAGATACTACATCCTTTTAATAATATACATTCAAAATTCTTGTGAATTTTATAGTCACAGTTCATTTCAGTGGGACTCATTCCAAGCATTCATTAGCTACATGTAGTGACTGGCAGCCATACTGAATAGCACAGTTCCAGACCCAAGTTCCAATCGATGGTACAGACAGAAGATAAGTATGTTAATCTTACCAGGAGGACTCAAACAGCAAAATCCAGACTTAGTAATTCAACTGGCCAAATCTTGGGTTCTTCAACAAATTAAAGAGGAGGAAAGGAGAAAGAAGAAAAGTAAAAGACAGAGGATCAGCAAGATGACTCAGTGGGTAAGATTACTTTCCACGCAGATCTAAGGAAGGCAAGAGTCATTACCACAAGTACTAAGTAAGATTATATTCAAGGAGAAAGGTAGCAGCACACACAGAGGCATTCTGGGAGGTCTAAACGCTATCACTTTCTTTCCCTGGGTTGCATCTTTCATTATTCATGATTGAGCTATCCATTTATTTTTAAGAATTTCCCATAGTGGTTATGTTTTTACAATGAAAAGACATAAACTCAGTAAGGAAATATGTGGGAATACTTGAAATTAACAGGTATTGATCTCTTAAACTTCGCAATACTCTACCCTATCTCCGAACATAACACCTTGGTCTCTACCACCAGTTGTGGGTTTCTAAATTGAACACTCTTACTCAAGACAGACACTTCTAGTCTCTCTCGGAACTCTCACTGACTAACCATTGCCCTTGCTTCCCATCTTCAGCCTCCACTCTCCTCTTGTGGCACTACAAGATGATAATAATAACAATAATAATATTATAATAATAATGATGACCGGGCACTCCATCAGAAACCCAGAGTTCACATCTACAGTGTACTCTTTAGTTTTCTGACTTTCAGCAAGTAACAGTCTGTGACTATCCTAGTCGGTTCCTTGCCAACTTCACCACCATCTCCAGCCCTGATGTGCAAGCATGTTGCTTTTCCCTGTTTAACAGAATCCTATCCTCAACTGCGCCCCTCTATAATTATGCTCTTTTGTAGCAAGCTTTCTTTTTTGGGCCACCAACCAGCTCCCATATCATGACACGGAGACTTATTAATTACGAATGTTCAGCCTTATCTTAGCTCTTATTTTAATCTGTTTCTCTTTATCTGTGTTTTTGCCTTGGGGCTTCTTACCTTTCTTTCTGTGTATCTATTCTGTGTCTGGTGGGCTGGTGGCTGCCCGGCTTCGGATCCCAGGCACGTCCCTCTTGTTTCCCGCTGGTTCTCTTCATGCTTTTCTCGTTCTCTATTCTCTCTGCTCACCAGCCCCGCCTATCCCTCTTCTGCCTAGCTATTGGCTGTCTAGCTTTTTATTAGACCAATCAGGTGCTTTAGGCAGACAAGGTGAAATAACTGCAACACGTCTTTACAGAATGGAACTAATGCTGCGCAAACAAATGTAACACAGCTTTACATTGTTAACAAAGGCAGCAGAAACAAATGTAACACAGCTTTACATTGTTAACAAAGGCAGCAGAAACAAATGTAACACACCTTCACATAGTTAAAATAATTTGCACCATAAACAAATGTAACACATCTCTATATAGTTAAAATAATATTCCACAACTCTTTTTTTTTCTCAAAGTATTAATTAAGGATCTCCAAGGTTGCCACATACCCTTGTAATAGAGACGGATCTCACCTCCTCCACAGAAGCATCCGATAGTGGTGTGTTTGGAGCTCAGGCTCTCTCACCTTGAGCTCTCCGACACCACTCTTCACTGTGGCCCTTTCGATTAGGCATTACCAGTATCCGTTCTCAGGCCTCATCTACCTGTTGTTTGAACACGATTTTCCCTCTACTTTCCTTCTGCCCCGAAAGTACTGCTTAAGTGAGTGAGGATTCAGACTTGTGGTTTGAGCAAGCACTTGCAGGCAGCTAACCTCCAAAGTCTGCAGCTCCCAACTGTTCCAAGCTTTAGATACTGTATTTATCTAAATGTCTGCTGGACCTGGATGTCACAATGTCCAATACTGCATTCACTCTAATTCATTCCATCCTGGGTGACGACTAATCTACCTGATGACCCGGGCAGAAACCAGGAGCAACCGAAGTCCGTCAATGCCAACATCTAGTCACTGGCTTCTGGGAATTTTGCCCCTTTCTTGGAAACTTTCATTCTTGTCTTTCTACTATACCTTTCTCTATTTGGGCCCTGTAAAATCTCCAACCTGAAATAAAAACTGGTATGTGAAGTCCTTCTAACACTAACACTCCATTCTCCTCTGTTTTGTTCTAAAGCAAACTAGAACGAGTCGTGGTGACCCATACACCTAACATGTGCCTGTGTCTGTGCCTTTTGCTTTTGTTTTGTTTGAGACAGGGTTTCATGTAGCTCGGCTGAGATTCAAATATACTTTATAGCCAAGAATGGCCTTGAACTCCTGGCCTTTTTGCTTCTGCCTCCCCAAGTTCTGGATTATAAGTGTATACCACCACCACCACACATATCTTCTGTAATTCACTATCCTGTTTCCTCTGCATGGAATGCTCTCACCCACCCCTTTTTACTAAGCATCTCACTAACAATTACTTTATGGTACTGTGTGACACTAAGAGCTTTGCTGTTGAGCACACCTGTCTGGACCAATGGTCTCCATGTCACCAATAGATGATTAGTAGGACAAAGACTTAGGCTCAGATCATTTCTTCAAGTCATAAAACACATCAGCAACACACAAAAAGCATAGCTTTTTATCCTCTGCTTTAGCTACATTTTTCTCTAGCTCAGTGGTTTGTAGCCGGAAGGTTTCTCAGGTCCCACACAGCCCCCGCGGTCCTGCAGCTACTTATAAAACAATCATTCAGAGGCTTAATGTTAATTACCAATTGTAGGGTCTATGGCAGGCTTCTTGCTAGCTAGCTCTTATAACTTAACCCATTTCTATTAATCTATAAGTTGCCACGTGGCCATGGCATTACCGGTCTGCTGGCATCTTGCTGCTCCTTCGGCGGCAGCTGGTGTCTCTACCTCCTCCCCTTTCTTCTCTCCATATGATTAGATTTCCTGCCTGCCTCTAAGCTGCCTTGCCATAGGCCAATGCAGCTTTATTTATCAACCAATCAGAGCAACACATATTCACAGCGTACAGAAAGACAACCCACAGCAGTGGTTCTCAACCTTCCTAACGCTGCGACCCTTTAATACAGTTCCCCATGTTGTGGTGAACCCCAGCCATAAAATTCATTGTTATTTCACAACTGTTAATTTTGCTACTGTTATGAATTGTAATGTAAGTATCTGTGTTTTCCAATGGCCTTAGGCAACCCTGGTGAAAGAGTTGTTTGGCCCCAAGGGGGTCACGACCCAAAAACTGAGACTCAACACTCTAGAGTCCCCTCTTCACGAATGAGGAATCAGCTACTACAGGATTTCTTTCCTGGAAGTTTTACTGCTTCTGTCAGTCAGCTGTTTCATCTGAAAGAGCTCTAGACAGTGATGGAATTCTAATTAGAGCAATTTTAGTAAGGACACCAGGATGTCTTGGGCCAGCGAGATGGCTCAGCAGTAAGTGCTTGCCACACACCTGATGACTCAAATTCAGTCCCTCAATCCCAGAATGGAAGGAGAAAACCAACTCCCAAGTCACCTTCTGACTTCCACAAGAGCACCAAGGCACACATGTATCCCCACCCCAACACATGATACTGAAAAAGAAAATCGGGGTGCCTTATGATGCTTGATGTGCAGTCTTTGGGGCCTGCCATATTAACACCTCCAAGTGGCCCTACACAGAGAAGATGTGCTTTTCGAATAAAAAGCACTGTCAGGAAATAATGGGCACTCATTTGGCATCCAACAGTCGCTATTAAGTCAAAAGCAGGAGAAAGCCTGACTCCATCACTCCCCAGCATTCCGAAGATAACTGTGCTCCTAAAAGGAGAGAGGGAGATGGCTGTGAAAGTCTCCCAAGAACATTAGTTCCCTCTGAGTTCTAACATACAATGCACTGGGCAGCTGGGAGGAACTTCAAGCTACAAGTGTAAAGGTGGAAGAACAAAAAGAGTGTCTATATTCAAACCCCTCCATTTAAACCATCTCCAAAAATAAATGCATCCCAAGTGAGATTTCCATCGTGATAATCAACCAAACCACACAATGCCAAGATCAGCTCTTAAAAAGAACAGAGAGTACCACTAACTGGTGTTTACTTTGTTTTCCCTTTCCCTTAGCAGAGTAGAGGCTACTTAAGGATAGAACATACCTTCTGTCTGTCCCACACCAGACCACAGTTAATGAAGTCTGCCTAGCACAGTGCCTGAGATGTAACACGCACATACATACTTGTAGGGTAAGAGAGGGAATTCTGATTTTAAGAAAGTCCAAAGGTCACTTCAGGTCTAAAAGTACAGAGAGAGCATGAAACAGTTAGATCAAGATTAATCTCTGTCTTTACTGTAGTTTCCTATGGAAACCAAAACTGGATAAGTAAAATTCAACTTTATTTCCAAAGTCCTAAAAGTTTGATTGAGCCCCAAAAGCAATTTTAAGGTCTTTTTTAAAATGAACATTCAGATGTAAAACCAATTTTTGAAGTAATCTACTTGGCTTCTGTCCAACATAGTTTAGACAATATAATATCCAATTAAATTAAAACTATACTCTCTCAATGGGGAAAAAGAAAGCCTTTCTGCTAAGAAATCCAGAGGCATACTTGAAATCTCAAAGAAATACATAACAAGATTTGGGGGGACTCACTAAGCACAACATGCATTCTCTGCAAAACTACTTCCTTCAGAAAGCAAAGCAGCCCTGCATGTGCAGCCAACAGCACTCCCAATCATGCTAAGGAAAGACATGTTTTTCTTATCATCTTTATTCAAGTATTTCACAGCAGTTATATTACAAATTACAGTAAATGTTCAAATTCCAGAATTCAAAAATTAAATAATTTACTCCAAACTAAAGTAAAATGAAGTCAAATGCAAAACATCAATTTAACACAATTCTAAATTAAACTACAAACCCAAAATAGACCATAGTTGATGGAGTCTACTTAATCTACAAAGTAGACATACATGACCAAAACCAAATAGGACTCCCAAAGTCTGAACAACCAAATGTACAAAATATAAAAGATGCAGGTACAAGCCCGAATTCAAGCTTCCAATATGGTTACAAATAATAATTATAACAGCAATGGCATTCAGCTACGGGACCTGACACTGAAAAACCTACTGATTAGCACCATAGCTGAACCAACTTAGTCAAAATAAGGGAAGATAAGAAATTACCACCCCACTCCCTAAAAATGAAATCCAGTAAACCTACAAATACATTGGCATATGAGAAAAATCAAGTCATGAAAGGACATTAAAAAATTAATCACAGGTAAGATTCAAGCTTGAAAACACAATTTATTCCACAGCCATCAGTTTCAAACCTAATGCAGTTCAATCATCTTCAAGAAGCTCCCAGGGTCCCCACAGCTGAGCATGAACTTCTGCTTGGCTGGGCTGGGATACATAATTTATTTATCTGAGAGCAAGGTTTTACACAGGAGCTTATCACTTATAATGCTCACATAGGAAGTAAGAACAGAGGTCAATTTGTACATTATTTTTGCCAATCCTATACAGCAAAAATTAAGAACTTTACAGAAAGGTAAACAAAACTGAGTCGACTTGGATAATTTCACAAGCTGCTTTAATCTATAGAACCACCAGATATCTGTAAAACTGGTATAGTATGTTCTCTTTGGGGGGAAAGGGGCCTGAAGAGTTGGTGCAATTTCAGCTCATTTCTCCCCCCTTGGCATGAGACTGGCTTTGTCTTTGAGACCTAAACTGTTCAAAGTGGCAGTTCCTATACTGAGTTTGCCTCTGATTTCTCCATCTACATCAAGGGTAAACATAAACTAAGACGTGATCTTTTGAAAGCATTTTTAATGCCATACATAAATAAATTTCCTTTGTCAAACTCACTGATGGCTAAAGTCTTTTAATTCACGTGCAAGATTCGGAAACCTACTTAGAACATGTACGGTTTTCCTCTCTCACAAGTGCTGCTGTTACTTGAACAGAATGCTTCTGACGTAGAGAAACTGGAATAAATACTAAAGAAGAAAATAGCGCAGCAAGAACCTGAGACTTGCAAAAACCCTTTTACCAGAAACTCGCTACAAAAAATCTGCTACATCTTATTTCATCAAATCTTTAAATTCTGTAACAATTTCCATCAAAATACAAAATGCTAATGTATTAGACAGTAAAATAGTTTGCACTGGTACGATGGTAATAAATACTAAAGAAAGCATGAAAATCCTCCCAATAATCAAATTAGAGGTTTCAAATCACCTCCCTTTTAAAATGGTTCATCGTTAATCACACTTGCCCACCTTAAAAATACAGTGTGTCTACATGGTAGCATCTTGAATTACATGACTAACTAAATATCACCAAAACCTCAGACCAGGTATAAAGAAACAAGGACCGTTTCTTTAAAACTTAAGCTCGAAGACGGTGAATGTGAAGGTAAATGAAAGAAGCACTTGGGAGCACTGCAGCAGCTGAGGCCAGCACGAGCTCTCTGCACCACCACAGCCAGAGACAAGGAGACAAGCACCTTAGCTTCAGCGTGTCAGTGGTGGCAAAGTGATTACAGGACCCTGTAAACACTGGTGGTGACTAAAAACAAACAGCTGAGGTAGCTCAGTATCTCTGCAGTAGTCCTCAACCATGTGCCCTAATTAAAACCCAAATATGTGTTGCATATATTGGAAAGACACACCTGCAGCTAACGGCTATAATAAAGGAATATAGCAAGCCAATTTGTCTGCAAAATTTTCTGTATTTTGTTTAAAAATTATCTCATAAAAAATGTCACTGCATTCCCTTTGCCTCTTTGCAACTGCCTAGACTGTGTTTCCAAATTTTTAGAAAGTTTTGTAAAATTAGTAACCCATAATTATTTTCAGGTAAGTACAATCCACAGAAATCACTCAACGAGATCCAAAATGATTCCAATCAAACTGAAGCATTGTGAAGATGTGAGCAGGGGACAGGGTTTAAATGTTAACACTGTTATTCAAGGACATACCAGAGCTCACTTGCAGTTACACAGAAAATGAGTTTTACAGAGTTTCTGACAAATTCCTCTTTTCTGTCCATTTGGCAAGTCCTGGCTTTAAAACAAAACAGTAACAACTGACTACACATGAAAACCATATCTCTGGTAACTCAAACATGAATAACTATTAAATTGCATCTGACAGAAGAATGGCCACCAACTATTTATTTTCTGGTCATCATTGTCAGCAACACGGAAAAGTACGTGGGTTTTGTGGCTGTGTATCATTTGCTGCTGTTTCAGTGTGTGTTTCTGAACTAGAAACACACCACAGGAAAGCCTGACAACTAGCACATCACGTGGCTTACTGAGTATCTTGATTGTTTTGAGAACAAGACAGGCATTTAATACAGAATACTGTTGTCTCTCAATGACAGTGAGTATCAAAACTTATTATCAAGGTTGTGACCAAAGAAAACATTCTAATTAATTTGCTACAAATGAGCCCATCGATGCATTAAGCCTCATCTCTCTCAAATGAATAAAAGGCACATTAAAGGCAGTTCTAAAGAGCCTAACCTAATTTCACCCAGTTTCTTCAGATGTCCACCAGAGTACACCATAGCCAATTCTAAAACAGGTCTTAGTCCATTACCTGGGGTGGGGGGTTGGGGGGATATGATCAGAGATAGAAAAGAGGAAAAAGAAAAAGGAAAAGCAGGTCGCCCACGGTTTCCACCAATTCAGCACAGGTAGACCTGCCCCATCCAGTTCCCTCCGGTTTGCTGGTCTGCTCCCTAAGAGACTCTCCAAGAGCGCAGAAGAGAGGGGCAGAGCGAAAGCAGTTTCTGTAGCACCAGAATCTCCAAGCTGTGGGGTTGTATTTTTTATTTGTGGAAAATACAACATGTTTCTGAAGTTTTGTTTGGTTCTTGTAGGCTGGTTGGTTTCAGGTACCTGAGACAATAGCACCAAATTCAACAGAGAAAGAATGAGTGAGCGAGCACTTTACACCAAGGCTCTGCGCATAATTGGTGCAATCTGAAAGTGAATGGCTCAGAAGACTGCTCATCAGGAGCAGATTGGAGAGGATAAACCAC